>OZ012736.1:64898773-65133773 GCA_963859935.3 Lathyrus sativus
GTTTCGAGGAACTCAGTTGTATTTTCCTTTGCAAAAATCTTAGGTATCATGAATATTGGGAAGAGGAACACTAAGAAGTTCAATTTCAAGAAACTCAAGTTGACAAAATTGAGAAAGTTAGGAGCCTTGGCGAGATCTCCCGATGATTTAAGAAAGCGCCATGGAAGAATGTTGAGCATTGTCAAGACCAGGATGGAAGAGGGAGTTCTTGATAGTCTTGTGAAATTTTATGACCCCCTCTATCATTGCTTTACTTTCCCCGACTATCAGTTAGTCCTAACTTTAGAGCAGTATTCTTATTGGGTTGGCCTAGCGATATTGGATAAGGAGCCTTTCAGTGGTTTAGAGAAGATTTCATCACCTAAGGATATTGCAGATGCCATTCACTTGGAGATGTCTGAAGTTAAAGATAACCTTACTACCAAGGGAAGGATCAAAGTCTTGCACTCTAAATTCCTAATAGAGAAAGCTTTCTTCTTGGCTAATATGAACAATTTGGATGCCTTCGAAGATACCGTTGCACTACTTATTTATGGTTTAGTTTTGTTCCCTAATGCTGAAGAGTTTGTGGACGTCAATGCCATTTGATTTTTCTAAGTAGAAACCCTTTGCCTACATTGCTTTGTGACACTTATCACTTTATTCATCATAGGACCCTTAAGGGATGTGGGACTATTATGTGTTGCGCTCCTCTGCTTTATAAGTGGTTTATTTTGCACTTACCTCGGATTGAGCTTTTCAAAGAAAATCCAAACAAGCTTCGATGGTCTCAAAGTCTTATGTCTCTCACTCACACTGATGTACATTGGTATGATCCAACTTACGACAAAGGAGTTATCATTGATAGTTGTGGTTCTTTTCATAACGTACCTCTTCTTGGTATTAGAGGGGGAATTAACTACAACTCTATTCTAGAAAGGCGTCAATTTGAGTTCCCTATGAAAGAAAAGCCTAACAGTATCCTATTGTCTGGTTTCTTTTATCTTGAAGAGGAAGCTAAGGCAGAAATTAAGGATCATGTTTTACGTGCTTGGAGGACAATTCATATGAGGACCAGGAATGATTTAGGAAAAAGGAATTGCATAGCTCTTGAGCTTTTCATCTAATGGTTCAATCTCGAGCTCGTGACCTAAAGATGTCATATCTCTTTGAGAATCCTTCACAACCTGTTGTTGCATCTTCATCAACCATCCCTATTGAACGCATGGAGGAATACCAAGAAACACTGGAAAGGATGAAGCTAGAGCGAGACATGTGGGAAGGAAAATACCAGGCTATTTATGCTGAGCAAATGGAGATGAAGAAATAGTTGAAGGAGAAGGGTGGCTTGATTGAGCTGCTCGAGAGGCGTGTTATAGAGAGGCATGTTGTGCAGAAGAATTTATTTTTCTCTAGCGCGCAGCCGGTTCCTAGTACTCATGAGTATTTAGATGTTCCTCCTACATCTGATGCTTGGAAAGGGATTGTTAACAAGCTTGTGTTTGACAACACTGAGTTGAAGAAGCAGAAGAGGATGCGTGGGATATGACCCTTTTAGATAGGATCTTTTGCTACCTTTTAGGCTTATTGGCTTTCTTTTGTATTTTGAGTTTCTTATTTGAAATTCAAAGTTGTAACCTTTCCTATTATTAATAAACTGAAGTTTCATTTAAAAATGTCTCTCTTTGCAATTTACATTTTGAGTTCCTTAAAACCAATTGCATTCGCATTGCATTCATGTTTTCGCTAATCATTCAAGGAAATAAATTTTTTTCCAGACATTATATAATGGATCCTGGAAAGAGAGTAACTTCAAAATATACATTCCAAAGTCCAAAATTGGAAGATCTGAGGAAGCTGAGAGGTTTAGTAGAAGAACCATTGGCATTCCGAGATAAGTATGGAAGTGTGTTGCCATTGATAAGACTTCAGGTGGATGGAGAGATGTTGTTAACGCTCGTCCAGTTCTATGATCTAGTCTACCATTGCTTCATGTTTCCAGATTACCAACTGCTGCCAACGTTGGAGGAATACTCTGTGTTGATGGGACTAGGCGTCACTTCTAAACCATTTTCTAGAAGAGAAGGAACTCCTAGTGAAAGGGTTATTGCAGAGGCTACACATTTAGAGCTGATTGAGGTACAGTCTCACATGACCGTCAAAGGAGGTTTCTATGGATTTCCAGTTGCGTTCTTATTTGGAAAAGCACAATACTATGTTGAGTCGAAGAATTCTGAAGCATTCGAGGCCATCTTAGCATTCTTAATCTATGGGCTCTTCTTGTTTCCAGCTGTTGATGACTTTGTGTCGACGAGAGTGCAATCAACCTCTTCTTGATTAAGAATCATGTTTCCACCTTATTGGATGACATGTATTTTTCCATTCATTTGAAGAACTATCATGGAGAAGGCCAAAGTGTATGTTGCACCGCTCTCCTTTACAAGTGGTTTATTTTTCACTTGCCAAGGTTGCCATGACATTGGGATATGCAGAGTGGACTCTCATGGACAAAAAGGATTTTGTCACTCAAGCACTCAGACATCAAGTGGTAAAATCCTATGTATGGAGGAGTTATCATGATCCATAGCTGTAGAGATTTCCCTAACGTGCCTCTTCTTGGCACCAAGGGTTGTATCAGCTACAATCCTATCTTAACTCGTCACCAGCTTGAGTACCCGATGAAGGATGAACCTGACCCAGTGTTTTTGAAGAGTTTGTTCTTTGAAGAAGGAAATAATCCAGTCCTCAAAGCTCAAATTGTGTACGTATGGTGTCATATTCGCACAAAAGGGATGACCGTGTTGGGATACCCTGATTGCTCTGTCTCAGAATCTTACCTGCTGTGGGTTAAGGAGAGGGCTTTAAAGATGTTCTACACTCGTTTAGAGTTAATCCCTGTAACTCCAAAGATCCCGCTTCTGTTGAGGAATTGAGAGCTGCATTAGCTAAAGCTGAAGGAGAAGAGAAAGCTTGGAGGGATAAGTACTTCATAATTGTGTAAGAAAATTAAGAACTCCAAAAACTGCTCCATTAGGATAAGGGAGGGAATTGGAAGGAAGGGTCCTCTCGTCAGAAGGATTAAGACCTTAGTTTCCATGTTTTGATGTTTGATCTGTATTTGTACTTTGGCTTTGAATGTGTATTGATTTTTGTAAAACTCTCAGTCATTAACTTATGAAGACGTTATGATATTTTGTTAATTTCCATTATTATAATGTTTGTAAACATATTCTTTAGATTCCTTGAATGTTTGGTTTTTTCCTTTTCATTTGCATTCTTGAGCATTGCATATGCATTTTCTATTCTATAGCTCATCTCGTTGTCTTATCTTCAACCGATCACAATGAGTTCCTGACACCATTACAACACACGAGTCCAAGCTCATCAAAGGATGGTTGAACATAATTTTGAATTGGACAGGGTCAATAATGAACTTGAAGATCTATGTGGTAATGTGGGGTAGATCATGGAGGTCTTGCAAGTTATCAACGCAAAAATGAACACTCAAGCTATTATGGTTTCTAAAGTTACCAATATAGCTATGGAGCCAACTCCAACAGTAGTCACTACTGCAAATGCACCACCATACGAGTTATCTCATGGGTTTGTACCAGTTAATCAACAATCAGTTCCCTTGGGGGCAGAAATTCCCCAAGCTGTTCCGACCTAGGCTCCAACCTTTGTACAAACTCAAGTGCATCCTATTTTTCATAATCAACAACAAGTATATGAGGTTCCTGATGGATCCGAAGAGGGAAATGGACGTCATGAAAAACTAAAGGAAAGTGTGGAAACTATAGGAAGGAAAGTCAAGGCGATGGAAGGAAATGATATCTTTGGTACTGATGCCAGGGATATGTGTCTAGTATATGGGTTGGTGATTCCCCCAAAATTCAAAGTTCCCAACTTTAAGCAATATTCTGGTGCTACTTGTCCAGGAACACATTTGATTATGTATTATAGAAGGATGTCTGCCTATGTATAAGATGATAAGTTGATGATCCACTGTTTCCAAGATGGTCTGAAGGGGGCATCTGCCAAATGGTATTTGAGCCTGGATTAATCCCGTATCCACAATTTCCAAGATTTGGATGATGCTTTTGTGAAGCACTATAAATACAATATGGATCTAGCTCCTGATAGAAGACAATTGTTAAGCATGTCACAGAAAAGCTCTGAATCCTTCAAGGAGTATGCACAACGTTGGAGGGAGACTACCTCTCAGGTGGAGCCTCCGCTAACCAAAAAAGAGCTGACAGATTGGTTTGTGGACACGGTAAGGCCATAATTTTATGAGAAAATAATTAGTAGTGTGACAACTAGCTTTTCTGATATAGTAGCTGAAGGTGTGAGAGTAGAGCTGGGGATGAAAAATGGAAGGATGACCAATGCCTCTAGTAGTTCCAACAACAACAATGCCAAGAAAATTAATGGAAATTTTCACAAAAAGAAAGAAGAGGAGACAAATGCCATAACAGTAGGAAAGAAGAACCATCCCTGGAAACAGTCTTACCAACAGTATCAACAGCCTCAACAAGGCTATATTTAACAATCTCAGCAAAGTTTTGCTCAACAACCAATGTATCCCATGCACTATGCACAACAGCCGTATGTGGCAGCTGTAACGCCCACGTTCAACAATTCGATTCTGACTTATCAGACGGTGCAACAGGCACCTATGTATCAACCAGTACAACAACAAGGGTATCAGCGAGCATCCAATGCTCCAACTTATCAACAATACCAATAGCCTCGGGCTCAAGCGGCCAGACAAAACTTTCAGAACAGAAGACCAACAGGAATGCTTCCCATTCCTCCGATCCCAATGACCTATACTGAGTTGTACCCATCCTTAGTACAACAAGGGCTGCTTACGACTCGACCGTTGGGACCACCGTCAGATACCTCATCTCCTCATTATAATCTTAATGATCGTTGTTTATTTCACGAGGGTGCTGCTGGACATGATTTAGAGGGATGTCTTGCTCTGAAACATCTTGTTAGAGAACTTATGGAAAAGAAAATCTTGTATTTGATGATGTGCAACCCAATGTTAAGAATAACCCGTTGCCGAACCATGGGGGAGTGCATGCCATAGAGGAGGCATCAGATGAGAGGATAATTTGTGATGCATCGAAGATCAGGACTCCGTTGCAATCTCTTCATGAAAAATTATTAAAGGCAGGTCTGATTGAAGGTATCCATGCTGATTGCGAAGAATGTTCAAATTGATCCCAGAGGATGTTGTGTGGTTCAGAGAAATGTGTAAAAATTGATTGATGATGGATTTTTGTAGTTGTCTAATAAGATGAAAAAGGAGGAAGTTTCGGTGATTGAGCGTGTTTTCAACTTACCAAAGAACAGTGAAAAGGTCCCCGTGTTTAATGTGCCTAATTCTAGTTCAGTGATTCCGGTCTTCAAAAGTGTTAAACCTATTTTCAATATCTATAAGCCTACTACGTCAACAATTGGTCAACCCAGACCGATTATAATCCAAAAGTCGAGTCCTTTCTGTTTTGAGAGTACAAAGGTTGTCCCTTGGAGGTATGATATGACGGTGATTGATCAAGGATCAGGGAAGTTCATTCAGAATGAAGAAATAAGGGGTAATCAAACAGATGTGACAAATATTGTAAGAACTAGAAAAATGACTCGCAGTGGTCGGATCTATCAATCCAAGATAACGGTGGTCCCCCAAAAGAAGGCCATTCCTGTTGTGGCTTCCAAGATAAAGAAGTGCCACCAAGCAAAGAAGACATGGAGTTTATGAGAATTATTCAAAAGAGTGATTACAAAGTCGTCGATCAACTTCATCAAACTCCTTCGAAGATCTCAATCTTGTCTCTCCTAATGAATTCTCCCTCCCATAGGGATGCCTTGCAAAAAGTGTTAACACAGGCACATGTGACGAAAGATATAACAATTGGTCAATTTGATTATGTGGTTGCCAACATTACTGCTTGCAATACTTTAAGTTTTAGCAACGAGAAGTTTCCAAGAGAAAGATGTAATCACAATCGCACGTTGCACATGTCTATTAGATGTCAGGAAGATGCTTTAGCACGAGTCTTGGTTGATACCGGCTCTTCTCTGAACGCGTTGCCCAAAAGGACACTTACCAAACTAGCGTACAAATGGGCAAAGATGCATCCAACATTTTTGATTGTTAAGGCTTTTGATGGTTCAAGGAGGACTGTTGTTGGAGAGGTGGAGTTGCCAGTTATGATAGGTCCCCATGTATTTGACATCACGTTTCAAGTGATGGGCATCAATCCAGCTTATAGCTGTTTATTGGGATGGCCATGGATTCACGCAGCTGGTGCGGTGACTTCTACTTTACATCAGAGGATGAAATTTTTTGTGGATGATAAATTGGTAAATGTGCATGGTGAAGAAGACTTGATGGTGAGTAACTTGTCGTTATTTAGGTACATTGAAGCAAATGAAGATGCACTAGAAACTTCTTTTCAAGCGCTTTAGATAGCCAATGTTGTGATGATAGAAGAAACAATGGTTAAAAAGAGTGGTCCATATTTTGTGTCTGCTCAGAGCATGAAGTCTACGCCGAAAGAAGGTACTCCTGTAGGTTGGGGAGAGATCATTAAAATGGAAGCAAGATTAGGTCACTAGGGGTTGGGTTACAAACCAACTCATGATGAGACATCAACTTCTGTCAAAGGATGCCCGAAGACCATTCAAGAGGTATTCATCAATGGAGGTTTCTAAATTAACGTTGTTGAGGAGGATCTTGAAGAAGAAAATGTTGATCACCTGGTGTATCATTGCTAAGCTGCCATGGACAACTGGGAAGCTGTTGAGATTCCTGTTATCATTCTTATGCTGAAGTAATTTATTGTTGTTCTATTCTATTTTGTTGTTTTCAAACTTCCGTAGCCGTGCCCAAGGCTATAGGATCATTTTGTAGGGCCCCATGCTTTCAAGTTATTATGATTTGAAAATTCTGGCAAGCACACGATGGATGTTATTCCCAAAGTTATAACATCCATTGTGACATCTGCAACTTAACAGCTAATAATCAGGAATAATAAAAGCAGTAAGTAACACAATAATTGTTTACCCAGTTCAGTGTCAACAACACCTACATCTGGGGGCTACCAAGCCAGGGAGGAACTTCACTATTAGCATAATTAATTCAGAGTCAAACACCACATTTTGCACTCCTCACTTAAAACCTACCCAATGACAATTCAGCCTAGAGACACTCTAGACCTGAGTATACCCACTCACTCCCCCTCAATCACCATAGTGATATACAATTCATAATTACAGAATAAATATGAAGAGACACTTCATACATACCTTGATCTTGCTTCACAACTTTGATCAAGGAACTCACACACTCTTACTTCACAGCTTTGAGTGAGACACAACCTAGAATCTACATATCCAATGCAAATCATCCACCAGACAATTGCTTGGAGTACAAGTATTCCTAGACATAATTCACACGTGAAGACTAGCCTTCTTCACTCACAAGGACTCTACAATCTGCACTCTATATTCTTCTATCAAGAGCTGCTGTTTAGGATTGCATCTTCTGATCTTTATAGCAGCTGTCATTCCTTTTGGGCCTTGGTGCATAAATTAGGTTTTATTCATAACAAACCTATTTTCAATGATTTGCACACTTGCCACTTAATTCAGGGATCTTTCAGTCCGCCTAGGGCTTCTAGAAAATCCCCTGATATCCAGCTTGAGCTCCTATTCTTTTTCCTGGTTTATAGCTACGAGAAAAACAAACTTGCCCGCTGGATGTCATACGGCCAGTGTTATGACATTCTGTATGACATTCAGCTTAACTAAGTTAACTTATAGTTAACTTACCCTGCACGACACATCATTAAGTATGTCCTAACATTTAGTATGACATACATGCACACTCTAAAGTTTTGCCACAAAATGCAGCCAATCAAGAGCACTTACAAACTCCCCCTTTGGCAAATTTTTGGCTAAAACACCCTGTTACCATACCAGACTTTAGACACAACAGAAGACTTATGATGTGTCCTGTAATACAGGATAGTTACTAGCTCAAGCCTCTCTGAGTCCTCACAGTTAGCTCACTCTATTAACTATCTGTAGAATACCACTACAGATGCCACTCTTTGCTGAGTGAGTAACACACAAAGTTACTCCCCCTCAACTGATGCATCTTATTAGTTGAACACTTCACCTGCACACACAACAGTCACACAAATTCATCCAGTCTGCTCTGGATGCTATGACCTTTAGGATAACATCCTGAAGTACACACACAAGGTTAACTCCTAGCTTCTTCAGCACAGAGCTCCTAGTTCTAACATACATGCATTCCCATCCAAGCTAGAATTATATATAGGATCACATCACTAATAACTCTAGCTGTTATCACACATATCATCACCAGCACCTATAGTTACACCTGCAAATGTGCAAGTCTAATATCATATGCACACTGACACATATGCTCAAGTTAGTTCTCCTTGTTCTTCCACCTGCTGTACCTGCCTTGCTCATGCTGTTCTCACATATGCTCATGCTCAATCACAGCTCATAGCAGTCTTCCACCTGCTGCCCTCTATTTCCTGTTGTTCTCTATTACTCTCTCTCTCTCTCTCTCTCTCTCTCTCTCTCTCTCTCTCTCCCTTTTTAGCCACAAATTAGGATCCTACTAAATACTTAGCATAGATCACACATTGTAACATTACAAGTGTTTGGGGTTACATTACAGCAAAACTCCTCTCTGAAGAGCATCACAAATTAGGAAAAGCATAAACACATTAAACCAACAACACATGTCAACAGCAGATTGAGTCACATACTCAATTCTCAATCTTCTTTATCAGAGGAGGAGCTGGAGTCACTGTCATTGACATTGGTTGGGACATTTTCACAATTGTCATCAGCCTCTTTTTCTTCTGGCACAACTCCAGTATTATCTGCATCTCTTTCAAGCCTTTGGATAAGAGCTTCTAGCTTGGTTTTTCTGGTAGTAGCCATACTGATGGTTTCTCCTAACTCCTTACAGGTGTCCTTTAATTTTGCAATCATCATTCTTTTGGAGATCTTAACTTTCTTAGTCGATGTAAACATCATGTCTGGAACATGTCTTCCTTCAAACAGTTTGAAGTGAATTGATAGTTCAGGCTCCCTCTTGCTGACAACATCACTTGAGTTCAGGATTCCAGAATGTTGATTTAGGATGATCTCACAAATGAGGGAGGGAAATGCAATAGGTAAACTGACAACACTAGTTGTGGAGTGCTTAACAGTCTGATCAAAGATGTATAGACCAAAATCGAAATTGACTTTGGTACCTATGGCATGAATGATCTTGCCTATTCTAACAACAATGGATGATGTATGGTTGGTAGGAACCCAATTTGTAGCTCCAATTCTATGAATAATGGCATACTTTACACTGAGCAGTGTTGCAGACAACTTCCCTTTGGATGGCCATGTTGTGACTTGATTTACAGTGATGATCTTGCAGACCTGGTTGTCTGAAGTCTCCAATTCTGTTGTTCCATCATTTGCTCTCCCTAGATACCTGTTGATCACAACAGGAGAGAATTTCACACACTTTCCTCTGACAAATACCTTCATGAACTCCTTGCTATTTCTGTTTGAGATTGAGTCAGGTATGTTTACAATGAACTCCTTTACCAGTCCCTCGTAGCATCTGGACAATCCATTGACTGTCTTAAGCAGTCCAACCTTGTTGATGAGTTCCATTACCTCCTTGATCTCCAGGGAGTCCTTCCCTAATTCTCTCTCAAGGGCTATTCTCCTTTGGTACACATATCTCCATTTGGTTACACTGTGAATGGAGTGGAAGGAGATGTTGTCTAGAGGTGCAGCTGGCATGGGTTTAAGTGTCCTCTTACCCAATGAATGTTTGACATTGATGATGTTAGGAACATCTCTTATGACATCACCTTCAGACTCAGGGCTGCTCTCAGTGACTTTCCTTTTCTTGGAGGTAGTTTTGCTCCTAGGTTTGGAGGACCCAACATGAGCTACTTTTCCCTGACTTTTGCGAGAGTTTTCTTTCAGACTAGTTTTGCCTTTCTTGTTCATTAGTTTCTGAGCTATGCCAGGAGCAATAATCTTGAGGAATTCATCATCTTAAGATACATCAACATCATTGGCAGGAGCTTTATTCAGATCATCATCTTGTCCTTCCTCCTGTACTGCACAGTTAGCTAAATTTGCTAGTTTTTCTGTGGTAGGGTTAGTCTCATCAGGGGAGAGCTCAGAATTGTCCTTATGATTCGTATTCGATATTGGAGAAGGGTCAACCCTAGGCAGTGGAATGGTGATTCCACGTCCATTATGACCTTCTTGGTTTTCATGTGAAGTAGCTGACGATTGGCCTTCACTCCTTCTTCCAAAACTCATACCAAGAGGACTGACATTCATCACAGAGATGCTCTTGTGCTGAGTAGGGTCGGGCTTAATAGGGATGGATGTATGGTGTGGTGACTTAGGTTGTATCGAAAGGGGCTTTCTGAAGGGTTTATGTGAGATACGGAAGGAGGTGGATTGGCAGAAGAGAACGAGTTTAGAAGGGTTTGCTTGTAAAAGAGGAGGGAATTCAATATTTTGACCAATCAGAATATGATTGTTTTTCAAAATATAATTCCCTATTAATTGCTAAACTTCACCATTAATAGAGGACCTCAACTTTCTTAGGGAATTTTTAAATTGAGTATCCTTGAGGTCTCTTGTAACCACTTCAGCATCATTTAGTTCAGAATCTCCAAATTTTACACTAGCCTTTTGATGTTGACACCAGTTATCCCTAAGTATGGCTCTCTTGCACATCACAGAGTTCATACTCTTAATGTCACAGAACAAGGTCATGACATCCTGAGTGACATTGCTTCCTTTATGCAGGTCATCTTTCACGGACTCCATCAAGTTCCAATACAGCAGGTCTAGATTTCTGTGGTGTACCTTCTTTGGATATGATATCTTGACTTGCCTACTGTCCTCACATTCATCATATCCTGTTCTCCCATTTGGAGGGCACTTTGGAGTACTTCTTCCAGACTCCTTGACTGTGGTCTTCTTCATCCTTTGCGAATGTCTGCCTTTATCCAAGCATATTTGATTCTTCTTTTCTTTGTTGACCAATTTAGATAGGTTACTTCTGGGTTCCCATAAGTAACAGTTATTCTTGGATCTAGATCCCTCATCACTTCCTTACCTTCTCCATTTATGACCACACACTTATCTTTGGAAATTTGGACCTTTAGACCTTAATCACATAGCTGACTTATGCTTATTAGATTAACTGTCAGTCCTTTAACCAGCAAGACATCCCTTAATTTTGGAGTTTTAAGACTGTCAAGTTGTCCAACCCTTGTGATTTTTCCTCTAGCTCCATCACCAAAGGTTACATGACTTGAGGAGTGAGGTTTGAGTTTAATCAAGTGATCCTTAATTCCAGTCATATGTCTGAAGCATCCACTGTCAAAGTACCAATCCTTTTTGGTTGGCATCCTTAGGGAAGTGTGAGCTGCTAGTGCAAAGGTCTTGGCAACCCATTGTCTTTGCTTGTTAGGAACCTTTTTCTTGGGTTGAGCATGATACTTCTTCCTGACATGAGTACCCTGTTTGGACTTGCCTTGATGATGATGACTAGGAAATCCATGCAGCCAGAAACACACAGATTTGATATGTCCAAGTTTTCCACAGTGGTAACATCTATAACCTTGGAACGGTCTTTTTACTTGGTTCCAGTTTCTGCGGGGTGGATGTTGTGACATTGGTCGTGACATCCTTTTTAACTTCTGAATCTCAGGTTGTAACCTCTTGAGTTTCAGAACAGGATTCTGTCTGTCCATGAATCCCAGTCCAGACCTATTTCCTGAGCTCTGACCACTCTGTAGAGTCTCTTCTAGAGTGTTTGTCCCAGGGTTTAGCATCCTTATGGATTTTACCTTCTGCTCCAGTTTGGATTCTAACAAGTTGACCTCACTTTTGAGTGAGTCTATTGTTGCTAGCTGCTCTATCTTTTCAGCCTCTAATTCCATTATGCACTTCTTCTGGTGCTTTCCTTGCTGATACAATTCAATGCTTCTGATGGACAACTTCTTATATGATTCTGCTAGTTCATCATAAGTTAGCTCACCTTCACTTGAGTCACCATCAGATACACATACACTTTACAAAGCAGTGACATGTTTTACAGACTCATCTTCTGATTCACTTCCTGAGTCTTCATCAGACCAAGTGACAGTTAGGCCTTTTCCCTTCTTTTTGAGATATGTGGGACACTCCTTTATAATATGTCCATATCCCTCACACTCATGGCACTGAACTCCTCTGCTTTGGGTGACTTTATCTTCAGTTTTCTCTTTATCAGAAGGCATGCTTTTGGTATAAGGTTTAGACCTAGAATCTATCCTTTTGACCAGTTTGTTGAACTGTCTTCCAAGTAAAGTAATTGCTTCAGACAGATTCTCCTCCTTTCCACCATCTGAATCGGCAGTGTTTGAGGCAAGAGCTATGCTCTTTTTCTCCATAGCCTGATCACTCATTCCTATTTCAAAGGTTTGAAGGGAACCAATGAGTTCATCCACTTTCATGTGGCATATGTCTTGGGCTTCTTCAATGGTTGTTACTTTCATAGCAAACCTTTTAGGTAGTGACCTTAGAATCTTTCTTACAAGCCTCTCTTCAGTCATCTTTTCTCCTAGAGCTCCTGAGGTCTTTGCAAGTTCAAGAACATTCATGTAAAACTCATGAATGGTCTCATCTTCCTTCATTCTCAGACCTTCAAATTTTGTGGTCAACATTTGAAGTCTTGACATTTTTACCTTGGAGGTTCCTTCATGAGTAGTCCTGAGAGTGTCCCAAACATCCTTTGCTAGTTCACATTGGTGTACCAACCTGAAGATGTTTTTATCTATGCCATTGAATAGAGCATTCAAGGCTTTAGAGTTCCGAAGAGCTAGAACCTCTTGCTCTTTGTTCCATTCCTCTTCAGGAATTAGCACAGATACTCCATCCTTGTCAGTCTTCATAGGATGATCCCAACCTGAATTCACAGCTCTCCAAGCCTTGTAGTCTATAGATTTCAGGAATGCAATCATCCTTGGTTTCCAATAATCATAATTAGATCCATCCAGAATTGGAGGTCTATTAGTGAAACCTATATCTTTATCCATAGTACCCGAATTTTTTTCCCTAGATCTCACCTAGAATAAACAGGCAGGGTGCCTGCTCTGATGCCAATTGAAAATTATGGCAAGCACACGATGGATGTTATTCCCAAAGTTATAACATCCACTGTGACATTTGCAACTTAACAACTAATAATCAGGAATAATAAAAGCAGTAAGTAACACAATAATTGTTTACCCAGTTCAGTGTCAACAACACCTACATCTGGGGGCTACCAAGCCAGGGAGGAACTTCACTATTAGCATAATTAATTCAGAGTCAAACACCATAGTTTGCACTCCTCACTTAAAACCTACCCGATGAGAATTCAGCCTAGAGACACTCTATACCTGAGTATACCCACTCACTCCCCCTCAATCACCACAGTGATATACAATTCACAATTACAAAATAAATATGAAGAGACACTTCATACACACTTTGGTCTTGCTTCACAACTTTGATCAAGGAACTCACACACTCTTACTTCACATCTTTGAGTGAGACACAACCTAGAATCTACCTATCCAATGCAAATCATCCACCAGACAATTGCTTGGAGTACAAGTATTCCTAGACAGAATTCACACGTGAAGACTAGCCTTCTTCACTCACAAGGACTCTGCAGTCTGCACTCTATATTCTTCTATCAAGAGTTGTTGTTCAAGATTGCATCTTCTGATCTTTATAGCAGTTGTCAGTCCTTTTGGGCCTTGGTGCATAAATTAGGTTTTATTCATAACAAACCTATTTTCAATGATCTGCACACTTGCCACTTAATTCAGGGATCTTTTAGTCCTCCTAGGGCTTCTAGAAAATCCCCTGATATCCAGCTTGAGCTCCTATTCTGTTTCCTGGTTTTTAGCTACTAGAAAAACAAACTTGCCCGCTGGATGTCATACGATCAGTGTTATGACATTCTGTATGACATTCAGCTTAACTAAGTTAACTTACCCTACACACACATCATTAAGTATGTCCTAACATTCAGTATGACATACATGCACACTCTAAAGTTTTGCCATAAAATGCAGCCAATCAAGAGCACTTACATGATTAATGAAGATGTTTTGTTAAACTCTTCATTTTGTGTCATTTACTATTTTTTTCTTTTACTTTTAAAGAAAATGGCAATCTTTTAAGAAAAAACCAAAATATTTCTTTCTGTTCCTTTTGCATTTGTCTTTGTGTGGTTTAATAAATTAAGCCATTCTAAACATGCAGAGAAACCCCCAAACCTGTTGAATCCAATGGCTTTGTTTTCCCTCCTGACTTTGACTCACCCATATACCAAGCTGAATATGAGGATGAAGGTTTTGAGATCCCGGATGAACTGGCAAAGATGGAAGAATTTGAGTACACAGATCTTCAACCTCACCAAGAGCAAGTGGTTGTTGTTAATCTCGGCACTGAAGAACACAAGAAGGAAGTCAGAATTGGGACAACACTTGGGGAAGAAATCAAGTAGCGACGGGTGAAACTTCTAAAAGAATACGTTGATGTATTTGCTTGGCCATACCAGGATATGCCCGATATTGATACTGATATAGTGGTTCACAAATTACCGCTTCGACCAGAATGTCCGCCTATCAAACAAAAGCTATGAAGGACTAGGCTTGACATAACTCTCAAGATTCGGGATAAGGTCAAAAAACAGATTAATGCAGGATTCTCAGCAGTGTCCAAATATCTAAAATGGGTGGCCAATATTGTACCCATTCCAAAGAAAGATGGAAAATTCAGAATGTACGTTGATTATAGGGATCTGAACAAGGCTAGTTTGAAGGATGATTTCCCTTTTCCACATATTGATACTTTGATAGACAATGCGACTCATTTTGCAGTATTCTCATTTATGGATGGTTTTTCTAGCTACAACCAAATCAAGATGGACCCAGATGATATGGAAAAGACTACTTTTATCACTTCTTGGGGGAATTGTTGTTATAAGGCCATGCCCTTTGGTTTAAGGAATGTCGACGCCACTTATCAAAGAGCTATGGTTGCATTGTTCGATGACATGATGCACAAGGAGATAGAAGTGTATGTCGATGACATGATCGCCAAATATCAGAGTGAAGAAGACCGTCTGAATCATCTATTAAAGTTGTTTGAGAGACTTAGGAAATAACAGTTGAGGCTGAGCCCTGCCAAATGCACTTTTGGAGTGAGATCTGGAAAGTTGCTCGGTGTCATCGTTAGTCAACAAGGGGTTGAAGTGGATCTTGACAAGGTTCGAGCTATTCAACAAATGCCAGCTCCACAGACTTAAAATCAAGTTAGAAGTTTCCTTGGAAGATTGAATTATATCTCTAGATTTATTTCCAATATGACTTCTACTTGTGAGCCAATTTTCAAGCTGTTACGCAAGGATCAAACGGTTGTTTGGAATTCATACTGTCAGCAAGCTTTTGATAAGATCAAGGGTTACCTTCAGGAACCTCCGATCTTATTTCCTCCTGTTCCCGGAAAACCTCTTTTTATGTACTTAATTGTGCTTAAAGGATCAATGGGTTGTATGTTGGGTCAACAAGACGAGTCTGGATGTAAATAGAACACCATTTACTATTTGAGCAAGAAATTCACTGATTGTGAAAGTCGATATTCACTTCTAGAGAAAACTTGTTGTGCTTTGGCATGGGCTGCCAGGTGTTTAAGGCAATACATGATATGTGATATTACTTTATTGATTTCAAAAATGGATCCGATAAAGTATATTTTTGAAAAGCCCGCTCATACAGGGAGACTCGCCCGTTGGCATACGTTATTTATCAGAATACGATATCTAGTGTGTTATTCAGAAGTCTATTAAGGGTAGCATCTTATAAGATTACCTTGCAGACCAACCAGTATAAGACTATAAACCGTTGAAGTTTGACTTTCTCGATGAAGACATCATGTTGATAAAGAAGGATTATGAAGAACTAGGGCCAGATGAGGGTCCCGAGCCTAGTTCCTGGTGGAAGATGATGTTCGATGGTTCCTCCAACTATAATGGGCATGGTATATGCGCCATTTTAATGAATCTAAGTGTTGGTTACACTCCTTTCACAACCAGGCTATGCTTTGAGTGTACCAACAATATTGCCGAATATGAAGCACATCTTAGGCCTCGAAGCAGCAATTGACCTTCAAATCAAAATTCTTGAAGTGAGTGGCGACTTAACCTTGGTGATTTATCAAGTCAAAGGTGAATGGGAGACCAGAGATGAGAAACTGATCCCATATAGAGCATACATTGTTGAAATGATCGAATACTTTGATGAGATCACTTTCAAACACATCCCAAGGACTGAAAATCACATCGCTGATGCATTGGCTACACTAGCCTCAATGTGGAAGGTCATATTTCTTAATGAAGCTACACTCATTCAAATTGAGAGGAAGACCGAGCCTGCATATTTCCAGATGGTGGAAGAAGAAACAGATGGGAAACCATGGTTTCATGATATTAAGAAGTATCTTCAGACTCAGAAGTACCCAGTTGATGCTACATCTCTTGATAAGAAAAATTTGAGGAGACTGGCATCCAAATTCTTTCTCAGTAATGATGTGCTTTACAAAAGAAATTACAACATGGTCCTGCTTAGGTGTGTCGACAGGCGAGAAACGGACTTGTTAATGCAAGATATTCATGAAGGAACATTTCGCACTCATGCCAATGGATATGCCATGTCCAAAAAGATTCTAAGAGCTGGATATATTGGTTGACTTTGGAAACCAATTGCATCCAATATGCCAGAAAATGTCACAAATTCCAAATTTATGCGGACAAGGTGCACGTGCCTCCAACATTGCTAAATGTTTTATCATCGCCATGGCCTTTCTATATGTGAGGCATTGACATGATTGGGGCAATTAAGCCGAAGGATTCCAATGGAAACCCATTCATCCTTGTAGCTATTGATTACCTTACAAAGTGGGTTGAAGCTGCATCTTATGCCAATGTTACTAAACAAGTGGTTGCCCATTTTATCAAAAGGGAGATTATCTGCCGGTACGAAATCACAAGCCGAATCATAACACATTATGGAACCAATTTGAATAACAAGACAATGAAAGAGTTGCATGATAACTTCAAAATTAAACATCACAACTCTTCTCCCTATCGTCCCAAGATGAACGGAGTTGTCGAAGCTGCAAACAAAAACATCAAGAAGATTTTGCAGAAAATGGTGAACACCTATAAGGATTGGCACGAGATGTTGTCATTTGCCTTGCATAGGTATAGAACGTTTGTTCGCACTTTGGCAGGGGCAACCACTTTTAATTGGTATATTGGATGGATGCAGTCCTTCCCATTGAGGTTGAGATACCTTCTTTAAGAGTCATAATGGAAGCGAAACTTGACGAAGAGGAATGGGTGAGACAAAGATTTGATCAACTGAACCTTATTGATGAGAAGCACATGATTGCGATGTCTCATGGTCAGTTATATCAAAAGAGAATTAAAATAGCTTTTAACAAGAAGGTTCACGTCTGAGATTTCCTAGAAGGGGAACTTGTATTCAAGAAAATCTTGCCAGTTTACAAGGATATGTGGGGAAAATGGATGCCTAATTATGATGACCCATTTATTGTAAAAACAATCTTCTCAGGAGGCTCATTAATTCTCACAATTATGGATGGAGAAAAGCTTACCCACCTAGTGAATTCTGATGCAGTACGAAAATATTATGCCTAAAGAACCCGATAAGTTAAAAACCTGCAACGGCGGATTAGGCAACAATGGGCATCCCGCTGGATCGTAACCTATGAAGGAGATCCAGGAAAAAGTTAGGGATGAAATGAAAAGTGAGCTCGCTAAGTTGAAAACCCGAAAGGGAGGCTTAGATGAAAATTAGCGTCCCGGTGGATTGAAAACCCAAAAGGGCGATCTAGGAAAAAGTTAGGGGCAAAGGCATTTCACGACATCAGATGGTTGTCACCTCTGCCAAAGATTACACGAGAAGTTGATTTCAACCGCTCTTATCATAAGAGAGGTCTTGGGAAACTCTTAATTATTAGGGATAGATTGTCATTGGATTCAATGTAACTTTTCCCTATTGCCATTTTCAATTGTAGATTTTCCATGGAGCCTTGCCATTTGCAAGCTACCCTTCTTGAATAAAATCATATTTTTGGGCCATCCAATTGTTTGCGATTTACTGTTTTCCCTATTTTCCTTTGTTATGCAAAACATCGTTTATTAGTTAATAATGATTTTGAAAGCAAAAGGTTTTGAATTAAAAAAAACAGTCTTGAAAACTTAATAAAACATAAAATTGCATTGGCTCGTAGAAAGATTCGATGGAAATCATATATTCCCTATGAAGTCTTAAGGTGGCAGAAGCCTTGATGTGCAATCTCAATATGTTGTTCCATTGAAATGCCGGTTGATTTGATTTGTTAGGTTATTCCTTCGGTCGTGTGTGGTTACCAAGATTGAAGACAAACTCCATAGTATTCTCTACGAGATACATTTTTGTGATAGCATGGAGACTCATCCTCAATTGGGTCATCTGGTGTCTCTACTGAAGTTACATTTCCATTTCTAGCAAGCTTGCCTAAGTTTTATATTTCCCCAAGCGGAGTGCATTTGTTTCCCAGCCAACCTTTAAACGCCTTTATTCCTTGAATTCGGTGTGATTCCTTGTTTCCCTAGTAGAGTAGACATGTTTATCTATCTTCCCTTTTTAAGTCTCCAGATTCCTTGTCTCTTGTTAGAGTCAACTCTTGCATATCATTAATCATTTGCATCATGACATATCATGTGCATCTAGCGTGCCTCTGGTTCTTTGGTTATTACCTTTTGTTTTATTTGTTAATCCCAATTGGTACCAGCGTCTTGTTTGTTAAGTCCGATTGTCGTGGGCGTCCTCCGTCTTTTCAGGTCCTTGGTTGTCACCAATGTCTCTACCTCAGTTGTTACTTTCTCTCTTTTGTGGATCTTGGGTCGTCACCTATGTTCCCTCGAGGTCTGGTTGTTACTAGCACCTTCAGTCGACTCTACTTGATTTTGATATCGTCTGTCTGGTCATTACCAATACTTCTCCTTGAGATCTAGCCGTTACTAGCAATCTTCTTTAAAGTCCATTTATAATTGGAATTATTTGAAAGTCCAGTGGTGACTGGCGTTGGTTTAAAGTTCAACTGTAATTGGCATTATTTGAAAGTCCAGTGGTGACTGGAATTGGTTTAAAGTCCAATTGTAATTGGCATTATTTGAAAGTCCAGTGGTGACTAACATTAGTTTAAAGTCCAATTGTAATTGGCATTATTCGAAAGTCCAGTGGTGACTGGTATTGGTTAAAACTCCAATAGAAATTGACATTATTTGAAAGTCTAGTGGTGACTAGAGTTGTTTAAAGTCCAATGGTTATTGGCATTTCTTTTAAAAAGTCCAGCAGTGACTAGCATTGTTGGAAGTCCAATGGTAATTGGCAGTTTCTTAAAGTCCAGTAGTGACTAGTATATGTTGAAAGTCCAGTGGTGACTGGCATTGCTTAAAGTCCAATGGTAATTGACATTTCTTTTAAACGTCCAATGGTTGTTATAGTTTGATTGTTGGTTGTCACTAACATCCCAGTGAAGTCCAGATCTTATGGGCATTTTTCTAAGTTCAACTCACTTGGCATATTTTAGTTTTAGACTTATCTTTTTCTTTTTCTGTCGTTTCCTGAAGATCCCGTTTGAACTCTTCGCTTTAAGGAAATCTTTGGTTTCGTCTGGTCCCTTGTTAGGAGATCATTTTTGTTTGTTATTGCTCTTGTGAGAAATTAACTCTTTGTTCAACTTTTTCCCAGTGGAGACCGCTTGTCTGGTTCTATCTCTAGTGGAGATTTTTCCTCTAGAGTATCATTCTGGTCATGTCTAAACCCGTGTTTGGTCGCTTTAGATTTCCCCAATTTATTTCAGTTTCCCCGGTGTGTTTGTCATCCCTAGTGAGTGGTTACTTATTGTGTTGTTTCCTTCCCTGTTTGCTTTCGTTGTCGTCGACATTTTTACATTTTTCATATCATTATATCATCATGCTAGAGTTCATAGCATGTCAGCATTTGCATAGTTTTTGTCGTCATTAGCATAAGCACTCATCTAAGGGAAACATTTTTGGTTTTCTATATTTAAATATCTTTCACTATGATTTCACAAGGATTTTCATCGCTCACATCATACAAGAAAGATATTTAAGTAGGGGCAATTGTCCTACCCAAAATTTTACCCCTTAGATGTCATCAACATTTGCATGGGCATCATAGGTCAATCCTCCTTGCATCACTAACCAAATCATCAAGCTCTGTTTGTTTTGTTTATTTTGTTGAAATTAAGGTTTTATGGAGAAGAGGAGTAAGCTTTGATCAATAAAGAGTGGAGTGGGAAATCAACCAAGGAGGTCCTCATGCATCTCAAGGGTCCATAAAAGCTCATTCGGTCCCAAGAAATCCAAGTCAAGAGTGTTCCAAGTGGATGGGAGAAGTTTTGTCTTCATCTGATTCAAAAGTTAACTATAGCTTCATAAAAGTCAACCATTGGGTTTTTTTATGGTCAATCAGGAGCTTCACAAGTCTCATTTCATGGTCCCCTATGAACGGGTCTAGAAAAATCAGGTGGAACCATAGAATTAGGAGATATGTGGAAATTAGGGTCTTGATGGAAATTCTAAAGTGAGGAAATCAATGAATCTAGTTACTCTGCAAAGGACCATGCTCAAAGGATGAATGTATTTGGGAGTTATTAGTGCACAAGATTTAGAAACACATTGTTTTGATGGTTTCAAAAGATCAATGGGCATTTGTTTCGAAGCATTGGTGTATGAATCCCTCATGGTGTTAAATGTTGAAGATTGGATTAAAATTGGAAAATTTATCAACGTGGAGTTCTTCAAGTGCTAATCACATGAAAAACATAGGGTGTTCATTTTCATCATTTAAGTTCCTAGTGTGTTTTCAAGGCTTCTTTCCATTGTTAAGATTCAAGAGGCTACTCTATTTGTCACCACTTGGGGAGTTGGTGCTTTGACATAATTTGATGTCAAAATGGTACAATTTGAAGATTTGTTATATCCATGTTACAACTTTTAATTTGAAGTCAATTTGGACGATTCGAAAGTTACATGGGTTGAAACCATTTGAGGATTACTTAACTTGACATAATTTGAAGATATATGGTTTGACACCATTTTGGAGGGCTACATTATTTGACATAATTTGAGGTTACGTATCTTGATACAAGTTTGATTTAGTTACATTTTATTTACATTTTCTCACATTCACTACAACTAAAATGTTTGTTACATTCCAAGTCACTCTTTGGTCACATTCTATTTCAACTAGTTACATTTTTTCAAGACATTGTCTTTGCATTCTAATTATCTTCATCAATCGATCTCACATCACCATGTCTTCATTATCATGCCATTCCTTATCTTCCTCACCAAGCTTCACGCCTCCATGTTTAACATCATCTTCCAACCTACACAAAAATTCAAAATTCAAATTCATTTTTCATTCATAACCATAACCAAAAGATCTTACCAAAATCAATTCAAACCATAACCAAAAACTCTAACCATTTTCAATTCAAAACCTTCATGTACCAAATTCCTAAACCCATCATTTTCCATTCAAATTCAAAGCCATTTCAAGCTTACGATTCATGTCATAAAGCAAAATCATTCTAAATTAATCATAAACCATTTCCGGTTCATAAACCAAAACCAAGCAAAACCATGTAAATTTCATGTCCCAAAATGCTGATCAGCTCAAAATTCTTGTCATGAAAATACCAATTCATTTCATTTCAAGTTCCACAGATCAAGTGCTAATTCATGTCACAATTTAAAAATTCATAAAATTCCAAAATCATAAACCAATTGATGCTCAACTCATGACCAAAGGCAACATTCCAAGTTTAACTCATGTCATTTTTTTCATACTAAGTTCTGGGACACATTTTTTAAGACAGATTTCAAATTCAAGATAAGGACCAATCTCATTACTCGCTTTCTTTATAAAGGAACCACTGCAATGCCAACAGATAACCCTATCTGATACTATCATGTTTAAGGAAAATTGAACAACATAGTAATAGAGCAATCTCAGAATAAATGCAGGGAAGTCCAGGGAAAACAGACAACACAATACAAAGATCAGTTTTCAGATTTTATTAAAAGGGAAAGATTCAAAATTGCAGAATTAAGTATCTTTCACTTAAGCACGAAAATTGAAAAGAGACAAACTACACAATAGTAGAAAATTTAGAGCACAACGGCCAAGGATTGAGGTCAAAGTTAAAAATCTCCGTTCAAAGACAAGAGGGGGTAATACAAAGTCACGCCTCAGGTTTTAGATAAACAGAGAAAGAGAAAAACCCTAATTGGATTCTTTTCTAACACACAAGAGTTTCAAAAACCTAACCACATTTTTTTTCCTAAAAAAAGAGAGAGAAAAGAGAGTCAAGAAGACTTACTTGTTTCGTGTGGTTTCATCAGAAATCAATTCCGAAGAATCTCCTTCAGGTATCATCTTTCTTTTTCACTTCCGCCCTATTTGCGCGTTCTTGTTTGCTTCGTTACCTTTTTCCATTTTCTCTTTCGTACTACTTTGATTTAAGACTATTTGTGGATTTAGAGTTTTCTAATTTTTGTTTCAATTTGAGGGTTTGAGAGAGATTTTGGGGTTTCTGAGTCCAGAATGGGACTCAGAAGGTTAGGTTTAATGGAGATAGTGGTTTCCTTTTTGTGATTGGCCAGAGAGAGGTGGCGGTGCCGTCGTGGCCGGTCGCCTACCACCATCTTCTCCGGCGAGTGGTTTTATTCTCCGGTAGGAATGTATTGTGAAGATACTAATTAATGAATAAGAAGGAGAAGTGGAAAACTGATTATGTTTCTCATGCGTTCGTTCTACCTTATTCATCTTCCACCCTTTTTTATGCTCATTGGCAAGCTAAGATGGTGACAAGTGTCACCATCATAACCCTTTGATCATCATTTTTCTGTTACCTAGTTTGATCCTATGTGTTCGTTCCTCCACATCCTTACCGTGTACCTTACATCCAGGGCGTGTGTTTGATTTAATCTTAGGATCTTTTGGATTTGGGCTAGGGTGTACAGGAGAGTCTCTTTAGGCTCTCCCCATAGAATCACGCATCAGATTGGTATAGGCCTAGGTATAGTTTTCCTATTCGCACCCCTCACCAAATCCCACTAACTTTCTTTTCAGAATAGTTACTGCCTACACCCCTTTGATCTCTCCTTTTGTTTTTTTTTTCTTTTTTTTTCTTTCATCATTTTATGTTTATTTTATTTAATATTTTTCTTAATACTCAAAAATCCATAAAAAAAATATTTTTGAACACATTTCTGCCTCAAGTGATTTTTCAATATTCTATTTATTTTTATTATTTATTTTTTCATTTTATTTAAATTATTTGTTTTAATGTGTTTACCAAAATACCCTCACATTTAGTTTTTTTTTACATTTGAGTGCCTTCCACAAGTTGTCATGACCTAATTTTTTAACATGTAGTTTCATATATTTTAGGGAGTCTTGAGTATTTTTTTGTGGCGATATATGTTGTTGTTTGGTTATGCTTTTGGTTTGGTTTTGAGTCCTCGATTTATTTTGACAGTTTTTTTACACATTTGTTCTTGACTGTTTTAACATAACTTGAAGCTTTGAGCTGGATTTTATTGGACTATTTTAACATTTTTGGTTGATACCTTTACTTAGGGCTCATTTTATTGGCTAACACCTTCCCTTTTCATAACCTACCCCCCGGACCCAAAATATTCTCTAAGGTCTTTCCTGTTCTTTTATAACCTTTCCTTATGGATAAAATAAAAGTCGGTGGCGACTCTTGCTATCCGCAACATTGTTTAAAGTCAGTTCTCCCACCGTGTTACAGAACTGGCGACTCTGCTGGGGATCTATTTAAGAGGGGTACCCTTAGGAATTAAGATCACTTTAAATTGTTTGCCTTGTTTGCTTTATTATTATATTGTTGGGGTGCTCTTATGTGTGAAAGGTCCTAACCCGGATCTAGTGTACCTTAGGTAAATGGCAATAGACCAAGGAAACTGTACGACGTATATCGATACGGTTGATCTGGTGGCCATAGTTAGTGCGACTTCTTGGTTGGTGCTTATATTCCTTAAGTCAAGTTGAGGATAATATTGAGGCTGCCATATGTTGTCAATGCACTAACTGACTTTTAGAACCCTAGTTAACTCATCTTGGCCTTTAGAAAGTAGTGAGGTAACCGGCTTTGGTGCAGACTGAAGTTGGTTGACACTCGATACTACGCTCATTGAGATCTTAAACTTGGAGGGTTTTGGTTGGCAAGTAAGTTGCCTTCTGAACAGCCACCCTTGTGAAGGATCAATGATATTGAGATCCCTTAGAACCTGGTTACTTTTGTAGGACAGGATGAACCATCTAACTTCAGGGGAGGGTACTTGCCTTTGAACCTCATGCAAGCCTTTAAACCTAGGGCTATGGTGTGACTTGTTTGTGTGTGCCACATGTTTGTGATTGAGCATGACATCATGACATCATCATGCATCATAAGCATATCATTTTCCCTAACCATTTCAAGGACCAAAGGATTTATCTTTGTTCTTTGTTGCAGGTCATGGCTTCTGCTCGTAGAAACACCATCAGGATCAACTTTGTAGGGATACCTGCTAAGCTCAAGGAGTTGGTTTCTCTAGTGCCTGATCATTCCCAGTTCAACAAGAGACATGGTCACTTATTGGATCTAGTTACTTCAGGGTTCAGTGAAGACATGATGAGTGTGCTGTTTCAGTTCTTTGACCCTAAGCACCATTGCTTTACATTTCCTGATTATCAGCTGGTTCCAACCATGGAGGAGTTCTCTAAACTTCTGGGTATACCTGTTCTTGATCAGAAGCCATTCACAGGCTTAGAGAAGGAGCTTAAACCAGAAGTTATTGCTGCAACTCTACATCTGAAGAAGTCTGACATTGTTCTAGAGACGAGAAGCGGAGTTAAAGGTATTCTTGCCAAGGTATTAGTGGATAAAGCTCAAGTGTTCTTGAAGGCTATGAGCTACGATGCTTTTGAGGAGATCTTAGCCTTATTGATTTATGGCTTAGTGTTGTTCCCCAATCCTGATCAGTTCATAGACGTTCATGCCATCAACATATTCCTGAGTCACAATCCAGTGCCTACCTTACTTGGAGACATTCTACATTCTCTTCACACCCGTACTACAAGGGCAAGAGGAACTTTGATGTGCTGCATACCTTTACTTTCTAGGTGGTTTATTTCTCACCTTCCTCGCTCAGTAATGAAGAATGAGCAAGGGTTCAGATGGTCCAAGAGGATCATGTCGCTTTCTCACTCAGACATCCATTGGTGCTCCAGATCTATGGAGAATGTCACCATCATTGACCGTTGTGGGGAGTTTCCTAATGTGCCACTTCTAGGCATAAGAGGAGGCATCACCTACAACCCATCTCTAGCTTTACGACAGTTTGGTTACGCCCGGAGCGATGGTCCACATGACATGTTTATTCAGGGCATTGTGTTTGATTACGACAACGATCTTCAGGGTTACCGTCAGAGATTCATCCGAGCTTGGGGAAAGGTAAACAGGATTGACAGCAAGACACTAGAGCCTAAGTACACTATTCCTATGGAGGCTTATCTCAGATGGGTACGATCTCGTGCTCAGACACTCATGATGCCATATCCTGCCATCCTACCAGTTACCATGGAACCTGTTGCTGAAGGAGACACAGCTTATACCATCCTTCACCCAGACATGCCTACTGATATGGAAGACTCGCAGAGATCATGGATCCAACTGAAAGAGCAAAGGGATACTTTCGAGGCTCATTACAAAGCAAGCCAAGCAAGGATCCTAGAGCTAACAAAGCTACTTCATGAGGAACGAAACCTCAACTCATACCTCAACACAAAGAGGAAACGTCCATGGGAGACTTAAAACCCCATCTTTTGTACTTATTTCGTTTTCATTTTTTGTAAGCCTAAAAGGCAAAACAAGTTATTACTAATAAAAAGTTACTTTCTTGTTTGTTTAAGCAAATTTAAATCCTGCGGTCCTTGAAAACATTGCATATGCATTCCCATATCATTGCATCACAGGTTTATAATTGTGCACAGGTTTCTCATCTCCTCGCTGTTTATTTCAGCAATGGCTCTTGAACAATCAGTTAAGGATCTCCAGGCACAGAATGCACAGTTCCAAGAGCTGATCCTGAACCTATCCAAGGGGCAAGATGAATTGAAGACACTGCTGGCCAAGAATACTAAGAAAGCTAGAAGGTCTGCTGGGTTGCTCAACATGGGAAGAAGGTTCAAAGGTCCTGTCAGGACCAAGGAACAGGTTGAAGACTATGAATCTGAAGAATCTGAGCAGGAGAGAGGCAGTCTCCACAACACTATGGGGGACTCTGATTCTGAGGCTAACTACTACCATGAGCCTAACGAAGACAAATTCAAGATGCTGGTGGATAGAATGGATGCTATGGAATTACAGAAATCATCTGGGCTGGATTTTGAGGATTTGAGCTTGATATCTGGGGTGGTCATACCCATTGGGTTCAAAGTTCCTACATTTGTTGTCTATGATGGGGTCTCTTGTCCCAAATTGCATCTGAGGTCTTATGTCAGAAGAATGCAACCCCACACTGCTGATAAAAAGTTGTGGATCCATTTCTTTCAAGAGAGTTTATCTGGAGCTCAGCTAGAGTGGTATTATCAGTTGGAGAGTGTCAACATCAGAGATTGGAATGACCTTGCTGAAGCTTTCTACAAGCAGTATCAATACAATGCTGACTTAGCCCCCACTCGCATGCAACTTCAAAGCATGTCTATGGGTGCCAAAGAAAGCTTTAAGGAGTATGCTCAGAAGTGGAGAGACTTAGCTGGAAGAGTTCAACCCCCTTTGACTGATAGGGAGTTGGTTGATATGTTCATGTGTACGCTGAATGGTCCGTTTTACAGTCACCTCATTGGAAGCTCATCATCTGGCTTCACTGAGTTGATCATGACAGGAGAGCGAGTAGAGAATGGTATCAAGAGTGGTAAGATCCAAGTGGGCACTTCTTCATCAGGTGCTGCAAAGAAGCCTCCCACTGGGAAGAAAGAATCTAATGCTGTGTATGGTCAGCCTGATCGTAACAGAAGGCATCAGTCTGTTAGTGCAGTTCATATTTCAAATCCAACTCCTGCAACAACAGAGCAGCCTCAAGGCAACCAACAGAGGGCTAGAAGACAGTTCACGAAGATCAACATGTCAATGGCTCAGGCATTGCAACACTTGTTGAAAGCTGAACTTATTACCCTGAGGGAGGCCCCTCAGAATCCCAATGTTACCTCTCCCAAGTACAATCCCAATGCACGATGTGCATATCATTCAAACTGTCCAGGACATGATACTAATAACTGCTGGGTCTTGAAGAACAAAATTCAGGATATGATTGATGCTGGCGAAATTGAGTTTGATCCACCAGGTACTCCAAATGTGATTACAGCTCCAATGCCAAATCACGAGAAGACTGTCAACGCCATTGATGAAGATATTGATGAAGATCTGCATGTCTATTCAGTTATGGAGTTGAGCACACCATTGTCTGTTATCAAAAAGAGGGTAGTACAAGCTGGGATCTTTCCAGGTTGTCATGAAGATTGTCTATATTGTACCTATAAGCCGGGTAGTTGCTTCATTTTGAGAGATGGGATTCAACGTCTCATGGATAAATATACTATAGTGTTTGAAAGAAGACCAGCATCTGTAGAAAGTATGGTGGATCATCTGACTCAGGGTACGAAGATTGAAGAGGTTGACATGGTTGACAAAGTACCACTAAGAATCACTTCAAAGGGTCCCATTAAAATCACTCATCAGGGCCCAATCAAGATTACTGCTGAAGGGCCTGTGAAAGTTGTCGCTGAAGCCAGAGTAGCTCCACTGATCATTACCACTCCTGGTCCTATTCCTTATACATCTGACAAAGCTGTGCCTTGGCACTATGGGTCTGATGTTTACATCCATGGTGTCAAGCAGGAGCCTTTACCTGATATGCCTGTTGACATTGATAATATTACTGGATCTAGCAAGATCACTCGTAGTGGAAGAGTCTTCTCTCCTCCAGTTGCTTCTAAGAGTGCAGTTACTCCTGCTGTTACTTCCACCACTGATGCTCGGGGCAAGGGTCCTGTTATTGAGCCTGTATCTACTGATGTGCCAGCTGCTGATGACCTCTCTAAGCAGATGGAAGAAGTATTGAAAATCATTCGCAAGAGTGGTTATGATATTGTTGATCAGCTGGGGCATACTCCCTCAAAGATTTCTATGCTCTCCCTGTTGTTATGTTCTGAGGCTCATGCCAAGTCATTGATCAAGTTTCTAAAGATGGCTCATGTACCCAGTGCAATTTCTGTGGACCAGTTTGAGAATTGTGTTGCTCACCTGACCTATGACAACGGGTTAGGATTTTCTGATGCTGACTTGACCCCTGCCAAGAGGGATCATAACAGGGCCTTGCATATTTCAATTGAATGCAGGGGCACTACCCTGTCTCATGTGCTGATAGACAATGGTTCCTCTCTGAATGTGTTGCCTAAGGAAGTCCTGAACAAGCTGAGTCCTGAAGATACGGTATTGAAGCCCAGTAATATTGTGGTAAAGGCTTTTGATGGTTCTAGAAGAGTAGTGCATGGGGAAATTGATCTTCCAATCAAGGTTGGCTCTCAGGTGTTTACTGCTACATTCTATGTGATGGATATTCGTCCTTCGTACTCATGTCTGCTTGGTCGTCCCTGGATCCATGGGGCAGGTGCTGTGACCTCCACATTACATCAAAAGTTGAGATATCCGGTGAATGGAAAAGTTGTTACTGTCTTTGGAGAGGAAGAATACTTTGTCAGCCATGTAAACACTTTCAAGTATCTGGAAGTAGAAGGTGAATACATTGAAACTCCATGTCAGTCATTTGAAGTGGTTCCCTGGGCTGTTAAGGATTGTGTGACTCCTCCTGCTGTGAAGAAGGTTCCTGTGGTCATCAGAAACCCTCCAACAATGGCAATGGCCTCCCTCAATGATGCAAAAGCTGTGGTGGAAGAAGGTGGTTGTACTATTTGGGGTCAGCTTCCTGATATTCCATACAAGTCTGACAAGTTTGGTTTGGGTTTCACTGCAGAGTCCCAGAAGGCTGTTCGTCGTGCTCGTGCTGTTCGTATCACCAATCAAGGGGTTATCAATGCTGTGGGAGATCAAGATGAAGACTACAACTTGGAGGCATGGATTTTTCCTACTGTGGGTGCTGGACTCAATAATTGGAAAGCTGAAGATGTTATCCCTATCTCCTTTAGTCAGGAGTAAATACTATTACTGTGTTATGTTTTTAAATTTATAATTTCTGGAACAATTAAAACTTTCAAGCCATGTGCCTTACCCGGGGCACAATGGTGTGCTGGTTACGGGTCATCATTTCATTTGCATACTTCATTCAATAAAATCAGTGGACGTTTCGTTTCGTAAATATTGTGTTCCTTGTCTTTCTTTTTCTTTTATTTTTGCTTTATCAGCTATGTGTTCTTACACACACCCACGTCACTAAAATGCAGATCCTCATCCACTCTGGATCCAGTTGATAACAGTTCTACTATTGCCAATTACAATTTCGGGAATCCGATCTATCAAACTGAAGACGGAAACGAGGACGATTGTGAAATACCTGTAGAGCTTGCTAGGTTGTTACAACAAGAAGAGAAAGCTATACAGCCACATGAAGAGCCAGTCGAAGTTGTGAATCTGGGAACTGAAGAAAACAGAAAAGAGGTCAAGATAGGGGCTGATTTAGAGGACAGTGTCAAGAGCAGGTTGGTTCAGATGCTACGGGACTATGTGGAGATCTTTGCTTGGTCTTATGAAGATATGCCAGGGTTGGATACGGACATTGTGGTTCACCGTTTGCCAGTGAAAGAAGATTGTCGTCCAAAGAAGCAGAAGGTTCGTCGTATGCGTCCTGAAATGTCAGAAAAGATCAAAGCAGAGGTAATGAAACAGTTCAATGCAGGGTTCTTGGCCGTAACTTCTTATCCTCAGTGGGTTGCAAATGTGGTACCAGTTCCTAAGAAAGATGGTAAGGTACGTATACAGAGATCTGAACAAGGCTAGCCCTAAAGATGACTTTCCACTTCCTCATATTGATATTCTGGTAGACAACACTGCTCAGCATAAGGTATTCTCTTTTATGGATGGTTTCTCTGGTTACAATCAAATCAAGATGGCACCTGAAGATATGGAGAAGACTACATTTGTGACACAGTGGGGCACCTTTTGCTATAAGGTAATGCCATTTGGTTTGAAGAATGCAGGGGCAACATATCACCGTGCTATGGTGGCTTTGTTTCATGATATGATTCATCATGAGATAGAGGTATATGTGGATGATATGATAGCCAGGTCTCAGAATGAAGAACAACATCTTGATCATCTGCACAAGTTGTTTGAGAGGTTGAAGAAATACAGGTTGAGATTAAATCCAAACAAGTGTACTTTTGGAGTTAGATCTGGAAAGCTCCTGGGTTTCATTGTCAGTGGAAAAGGTATTGAAGTGGATCCTGCAAAAGTGAAAGCTATACGAGAGATGCCAGCTCCCCGTACTGAGAAGGAGGTTAGAGGTTTCTTGGGACGATTGAACTACATTGCAAGATTTATTTCCCAATTAACTACCATCTGTGAGCCAATCTTCAAGTTGTTGAAGAAAGATCAGGTGATGGAATGGAATGATGAGTGCCAGACTGCCTTTGATGAAATCAAGGGATATTTGCTAGAACCTCCAATTTTAATGCCACCAGTTGATGGAAGACCCTTGATTATGTATTTAACAGTATTAGACAACTCAATGGGGTGTGTATTGGGGCAACATGACGAGTCTGGTCGAAAAGAGCAGGCAATATACTACCTTAGCAAAAAGTTTACCGACTGTGAAACAAGATACTCACTGCTCGAGAAAACTTGCTGCGCTTTGGCATGGGCTGCTCGCCGACTAAGACAGTATATGTTGACCCATACTACCTTGTTGATTTCGAAGATGGATCCAATCAAGTACATATTTGAGAAACCTGCTCTTTCCGGAAGAATTGCAAGATGGCAAATGATCTTGACAGAATATGATATACAGTATACTACTCAGAAGGCCATTAAGGGGAGTGTTGTTGCTGATCATTTGGCTCATCAAGCAGTAGACGATTACCAGTCAATGAATTTTGAGTTCCCTGATGAAGACATTATGTCTGTTACCAAAGAACCTGGACAATATGACGGACCTGAACAAGGATCCCGATGGACTATGGTTTTTGATGGTGCCTCCAATGCACATGGTAATGGTGTTGGTGTTGTGATTAGTTCCCCTGAAGGTTGTCATACCCCGATTACTGCCAGACTTTGTTTCTATTGTACCAATAACATGGCTGAGTATGAGGCATGTATCATGGGTATGCAAGTTGCTATTGATTACTTCACGAAGTGGGTAGAGGCAGCTTCATTTGCATCTGTGACTAAGAATGTTGTGGCTCGGTTCATTAAGAATAATCTCATATGTAGGTATGGTATCCCTGAAAGGATTATCACTGACGATGGCTCTAATCTGAACAACACTATGATTACTGATCTCTGTACGCAGTTCAAGATTAAGCATCACAACTCTTCTCCGTATCGTCCAAAGATGAATGGGGCAGTTGAAGCTGCTAATAAGAACATTAAGAAGATTGTACAGAAGATGACTGTTACTTACAAGGATTGGCACGAGATGTTACCATTTGCTCTGCATGGTTATCGTACTACAATACGTACTTCAACAGGGGCAACCCCATTCTCCTTAGTCTATGGTATGGAAGCAGTTCTGCCTATTGAAGTTCAGATCCCCTCCTTGAGAATTATGAAGGATGCAGGCTTGGATGAAGATGAGTGGATTCAGACTCGACTTGACCAGATAAATTTGATTGATGAGAAAAGGTTAACAGCAGTTTGTCATGGCCAGATGTACCAGAAACGGGTGATCAAAGCTTTTAACAAGAAGGTTAAGCCAAAGGTATATCAGGCTGGTGACTTGGTAATCAAGCGTATCATATTACCACAGGGTGATCCTAGGGGCAAGTGGACTCCAACATATGAGGGACCATTTGTAGTCAAGACAGTGTTCTCAGGAGGTGCCATGATACTGACTACAATGAATGGTGAAGACTTCCCGCAACCTGTAAACGCAGACATAGTTAAAAAATACTACGCATAAAAAGAGACCCGCTAGGTTGACAGGCCTAGGCAAAAATAAGGGCATCCCGGCAAACCAAAAGGGTTTGGGCAAAAATTAGGGATATATAAAAAAAGATGTACACCCGGCAAGTCGAAAACCTGAAAAGGCGGCTTGGGCAAAAAAGGGTATCCCGGTGGATTGAAAACCTGAAAGGGCAATCCAGGCAAAAGTTAGGGATTAAAGCGTATGACTATGTCTCGTTTGGATCACCCATGAAATTGCAACCAGTTGTACTACTTAATCAAGCTCAAACAGATGAAGCTCAATCCAATCGTTTCCGTCTCAACAACAAGAAGATGAGATACTTGAGTGGCAATAGTAGAATTGAAACTCAATAGGATTATTTCCCACATAGCTGATTCTTTTTGTAAAACTTCATGACAAAATTCTCTTACTAGGGTTTATGTCTCCTTGTACAAACTTACCCGTGTATGGGTCACTTTTGATATAAATAAACTCCATCTTTTGAATCCCGATTTACTTTTACCCTATTTACATAAGCGAAACGTCCATTGGTTGTGTTTGAATGTATGTATGTCTTTGAATATGATTGATGCTTTTAATATGATTGATGTTTACCAGAAACGCATGAAAATGCAGTAATAGTATTTACTAAGGACGAACGAGGGAAGGATTTCAACGAAGCTTCGCCGGTTCATCTTTACAAGACAGTAGGACTAATCCATTTTCACAAAGTCTAATCTCCCCTGGAATTTATGTCCATCTCTTTATCCTCATACGGATATACGGGAAATTACTTTCCAATAAGGGCACGATGAACGAAGACGGGATGTTATACTTATCCTACTATCAAACGAAAACGAAGGTTATCTATACCCTACTATCCCCAACAACGGGAGGTTATCTATACCTTGTTATCCCCAACAACGGGAGGTTATCTATACCTTGTTATCCCCAGCAGACGGAGGGTTATATATTCTTCAACAACGAATCGGGATTTATTTTCCTTGGCCAGCAGTTGTTATACAAGGATATCCAGACACTTCCAGCAGTGTCATAGCATACATACATCATTTACATCATACCACAACATATATGTCTATAGTACATTACCTAAGTGCATCATGTCATACATGCATACATAAAGCATAAACTAATGTTGTTATACAGAATGCTACCTTGTTTTCAGGTTAATTATCCAACAAACAAGTTTATGATCTTTGGGACTGCTTTATTGTAACCTCAGGGTTACTTTATCCTCCTGATGAGCTTCTTATTACTTTGGGACTGCTTTATTGTAACCTCAGGGTTATTTTATCCTCCTGATGAGCTTCTTATTACTTTGGGACTGCTTTATTGTAACCTCAGGGTTATTTTATCCTCCTGATAGCCTCTCATGACTTCAAGACTGCTTTAGAGCTACTGATTGCTCTATCCTCCTGAAATCATCCTATTACTTCAAGACTGCTTTAGAGCTATTCATTGCTCTATCCTCATGAGGTCATATTACTACTTCAAGACTGCTTTAGAGCTATTCATTGCTCTATCCTCCTGAAGCCATCTAATTATTTCAAGACTGCTTTAGAGTTATCCATTGCTCTATCCTCCTGAAATTACATTATTATTTCAAGACTGCTTTAGAGCTATCCATTGCTCTATCCTCCTGAAATCATTACTTCAAGACTGCTTTAGAGCTATTGATTGCTCTATCCTCCTGAAGACATATCACATTATTATTTCAAGACTGCTTTAGAGCTGTTGATTGCTCTATCCTACTGAAGCCATTCTATTACTTCAAGACTGCTTTAGAGCTATTGATTGCTCTATCCTCCTGAAGCCATTATTACTTCAAGACTGCTTTAGAGCTATTGATTGCTCTATCCTCCTGAGGTCAGATTTATCACTTCAAGACTGCTTTAGGGTTATCATTATTGATTGCTCTATCCTCATGAAGACATGCTGTTACATCAGTATTACTCCAGACTCCTGACAGTTCTCATTATACTACTGAAGAACTTTCCCCTAGTGGCATCTTTAAGCCCACTCAATCATGTTCAACCAACCATCAATATCACTCCATGCGCTGGTGAGTGCAAATTTTTGGGCTTTTGTGTTCAATCCCCTTCAACCTTCCAGGTTACGACTGGCAAATATACCAATCTAACCCCTCAGGTTTCAGAAAATTGAACAGGGGCAGCTGTTGCACCCCAAAATTTGCCCTCACAATACAAGACTTTGTGTTCCAAGAAGGTTCACAAGGTTCACAAAATTCACAATTGGTCAGAAGAGTTGACAATTCCCTCAGACAATGCACCTCCTAAGCAGTGCATCCAAAACTAGGGTTTTGACTTTAATCAGGCTAAATGGACTTCCAAGACTTCAAGTGAGCTTCATAACATCTTATATGTGTATAAGAACCCCCATGTCAAATTTCAAGACTTTTCTCAAAAGTTTGCTCAGTCAGATGATCAGATAAGTCAAAAGCAGTCAATGCAGTTAAAAGGTCAAACTGAGGTCAACTGTGGTCAAACCAAAGTCAAACTTCATGATTTTTTTTTTGCCAACATCAAAGAGAGGTTGGGTGAGAAATATTATCATAATAACTGTAATACCCCAAATTTTGCCCTAAGATTTGTCGTCGCATTTCATTGCATTTAATCAATTACTAACAAATTTGTGTAGTCGTTTGACTTTTTGCAGGTAAATATCATATGGCATGCATTTTTTTTCTAAAAAGTAAAAATGGCACAATTGGCAGGAGGACATGTGTAAGGAGTTATGAGTGTGAGAGGTTGAGAGTTCGAATCTCACCTTTGTCACTTTTTTTTGTTTTTTATTATTTTTACTCTAAATTTTTCTATCTTTCATTAAAAAAATAACAAAAATAGTTTTTTATTATTATTTAATTATTATTTTCGTATTTTAATTAAATCATTTTTTAAAATATTATTTTTTTCACTTTTTTCTAAATTATTCATAAAAATATCCAAAAAATCATAAAATAAAAAAATATTGAAAAAAAATTTTGTTCTTTTTATAATATTTTTTATTTTAGGAATCAATAGGATTATTAGTTTTTATTTTAAGTTTATTTTAATTATTTTAAATTATTTAAATTTTATTTTTTCTTAACTAATTATTTAGTTTGGGCTTTAAAATGGGCTTTAGGGACATTATTGACAATTTGGTGTTAACCCTAATTTGTTCCCTATATATACATGTGTTGCCTTGTTGGAAAAAAGGAGGAGAATGAAAAAAACCTAAGAGGAGTGAGTGCCGTTTGCCGTTATTTAGTTTTCTTCTTCATCCATTACTATTGTTTCTTTTTCTTCATCGTTTACCGTTATTTCTTTTCCTTCATCTATTACTGTTGTTTCTTTTCTTCATCTTTTACCGTTATTTCTTTTTCTTCATCTATTACCGTTATTTCTTTTTCTTTATCTATTACTGTTACGTTTATATATATATAATTTTTAAATTGTTAGAGTTTATATATATAAGATTTTTGATCGAATTATGTCGATACGATGTTTGCACATTTGTGTGCATGACGCGTGACATTTGTGTTAGTTCGATCTGGTTGCGATGATCGCATTTTTGTGTGAGCAATAATACTATTTTTTTGCTTAATTTCTTTTTCTTTGCGATAAATTTTGTTTCGTCCGATTTAGATCGGGTTGCGATGAGCGCATTTCTGCGTTAGCAACATTGTTGGGTTATTTGGCACATTTAAAATTCATTATTGCTTTATTATTATTATTATTATTATTATTATCATTATTATTATTATTATTATTATTATTATTATTATTATTATTTATTATTATTATCATTATTATCATTATTATTACCATTATTACTATTATTGTTATCATTAATTTATTAAAATTTGTTATAATATAAAAATCTGTTTTTTTAAAATAAATAACATTAACATCTTTTCCAAATTAATATGAAAACCTATTATTTTTAAGAAAAAACCTTTTTTAGATAAATTTAAAATAATAACTAAAATCTTTTTTTAAAATAATAACTAGAACCGTTATTTATTTTATTTTATTATTGTTCAATTCAAATTTCATTATCATATTGTATCTGCTCCTCTCATGTAACCTCGCGAACTTAACAATCGCTCTTTAAATTCTGCCTTTAAATTTCTGCTTGCATGGTTTAAATTATGACATTATCTCTCTGTTTGCATGATTCAATTATCTCACGCGTTTACTATTATTTATGTCACATTGCACACATCCGAAGGTTAGGTCTAACTGTTTGGCCGCCGCGCCAATAGTCCGTAAAACTTCACACATTCAATTTCAAATCCTCAAAACTACAAACTACAAACCCTAATTTTCACAAATGCCTCGCCGCAGGCAAAATTACAATTTTACCCTTAGCATTAGGTCAAAGAGCCGCCGCGCTCATTTTAGGGTTTCCCGCCGTGGAATCCCTAATTTAACCCTAATTACAACTTAACATTTCAACGTAGAGATTTGGAGTTTCTACACTCCACGTAAGCGTGTCCTTAAGATGCGTTTATTCCCCTTGAGACCTTGACCACAGTCAAGAAGTTTCTAACCTCCCTATTGAGGGGAACTACGATTACTCTGATTCCACTCCCGTAAGGATACGTAGGCACAAGATGCGATGTCTTGCCGAGTAAACTTAAAATTAACCCCCTTTATTATTTATTATTGCTTATTTATATTTTATTTATCTTTGCTATTTAATTATTTTGCTTATTATTTTGTAATTGTTTCTTGGATGTAAAGTTGTTTAATTATTTAATTATTATTATGGTTAGTAATTAGGGAGTGTAATAACATGTATGTAATATTAAAATAAATTTAGATCACTTTTAAATAAAGATAATTAAAATAAACACGTCACACACGTAAGTCGATTTTAATCGCCGTCTCACTTCCTAAGGATATCCCTCAAGTTGCCTACGAATAATGGTTAAGTGGGGTGTATAAAGCAAGTCCCTCAAATAAAAAAATCATCAAAGTCCCTTATGGTTGCCTTTACGAATCAAGTCCCTTTCGAAAAATGATGATGGTCCCTTATATGTGCTTATTACATCCCACAATGGCCTTCAAAGTCAAATTGTCCCTCACATACCCCTTAACATCCAAAGTAAGGACTACCTACTCCATTATAGTAGGGATAGTCTTACTAAAGGAAAGAATGAAGAATAAGAAAGACCTTTAAACATTAGGGTAGGTTACTCCTAGGTGCTTGCTCACTTCAAAACTGTTTCGCACTTAAACAAATTTTCAACAAGTTTTCAAACAAGTTCTTAACACATCCTTACATGGATTATTTATCAACTATTCTGAAAATTTTCCATTCACGCACTACAATTTCAAAACAATTCAAAAGTAAGCTTAAGTACCTAAGAGCCCATGGATAACCATGGATGAAAAGGGTGCTAACACCTTCCCTTTTCATAACCTACCCCCCGGACCCAAAATATTCTCTAAGGTCTTTCCTGTTCTTTTATAACCTTTCCTTATGGATAAAATAAAAGTCGGTGGCGACTCTTGCTATCCGCAACATTGTTTAAAGTCAGTTCTCCCACCGTGTTACAGTGTGCATCATGCATTCATGTGCATCCGGACTTCGGTTCAGGACCTCGATTACTTTGGCTTCAATCCCATTGTATGGATGTGAAGTATTTTGATGTGCTCCGGTTCTCTAGTAGAATCGATCCTATTGATGGGGATCTACGGTGGGTTGATGACCCAGTGTCCATCGAGTTGTGATGATTGGAACCACATGCATTGAGTTGTGTCGTATCTGCATTTATGAGTCTTTTTGTATGATTTATTATGTTGTGGCCTTCGAGGCCTATTGATGAATATGAAGGTGTAATATGATTATGATGCCATTTATATGTTGATTTTCATACATTGATTTTTATGAATTATTTTACTCACCCTGCCTGTTTGAATGTTACCTCCATGTGGGTAATGTGCAGATGACCGAGTTTATCCATGGATGCCGTCGAGGAGTTATTTTTGAAGTTTTGAGTCGTTAGCCCTTTTGGTTAACTTAGAGGGTCTTGCTCTGATATGTAACATCGGGTTGGGTTCTTTGAGTTAAACTATATACTACTGAGTTATTTTACTTATGTTCCCTAATGAGGAAAACCTTTACTTATGCCTTTTGAATTCCGCTGTTTTATGTTGTTTGATGTATTTTGGGAAAAACCCGTTGTTTACGGAGTCGTGACCTATTTTGATGACATTGGGAAATGTACGCCCTTTTGGTGGCTTTTTGTGAAATTTAATAATTACTCTGATATATGTGTTATTTTGCCTTATTATTTGTAGGGTAGAAAAGGGTGTTACACACAAGACGAGTGAACTTTTCACCATTCATAGTTGTAAGTATTAATGCACCGCCAGAGAAGGCTCTTTTAACAACATATGTGCCTTCATAATTAGGAGTCCACTTTCCCCTAGACATATTGGTAAAAGTCGAGATCTTTTTGAGCACGAGGTCGCCTTCTCTGAACACAGGGGTCGAACCTTCTTCTCAAAAGCTTTCTTCATTCTCTATTGATACAATTGGCCATGACACAAATTCGTCATTCTTTTCTCCTCAATCAGATTCAACTGGTCGTATCTACTCTGACACCATTCAGCCTCAGACAATTCAACTTCCATCAAAACTCTCATAGAATGGATTTCAACCTCTACCGGGAGCACTGCCTCTATTGAAGTGTAGGCAGATGTACAATACCCATGTAGAGCAAAAGGGAGCATCTCATGCCAATCCTTGTATGTAACACCCATCTTCTGAATGATCTTCTTAATGTTCTTATTATCAGCTTCAAAAGCCTCATTCATTTTAGGTCTGTAAGGAGAAGAATCATGATGCTCAATCTTAAACTCATTGCATAATTCCTTCATTATCTTGTTATTCAGATTCAACCCATTATCAATGATAATCTTGCTCGAAACACCATACCGACAAATGATTTGGTTCTTGATAAACCGGACCACTACTTGCTTGGTCATATTGGCATATGATGCCGCTTCAACAAAATAATCATTAGTCAATAGCCACCAATATGAAACGGTGTATGTTTGATGCTTTAGGCTCAACCATTCCAATCATATCAATGCCCCACATGGAGAAAGGCCACAGAGAAGAGATAACATTGAGAGGAGTTGGAGGCACATGAATTTTGTCAGTATAAATTTGGCATTTATGGCACTTCTTCACATATTTACAATAGTCAGATTCCATTGTCAGCCAATAGTAAGCTGCGCTTAACATCTTCTTAGCCATTTCATGTGAAGGTGAGAAAATTACTTAGAAGGGGGGGGGGTTGAATAAGTATGACAAATAATCAAAGATTTAAACACAGTTATTTTTATCCTGGTTCGTTGAACTCAACTACTCCAGTCCACCCTCTCAAGAGTGATTTGCCTTTCTCAGTCAAGGACTTAATCCACTATTTAATCAAACAGATTACAATAGTAACACCTAAGAACAATTGTTCTTAGTCTTCTCAAGAGCTACTGATCCCAACTGGATCCTCTTAAGGAAAACCTTTTACAATCAATGCAAAACTATTACAAGAGTAAATGCTTCTAAGAAGTTGTTATCACAACTGTGATATTTCTCTTAAGTTTAAGAACAATGTTACAGCAAAATAAAATATAAGAGCTTTGAGAGATTTGCTTTTGATAAGAGATTTTTGCAAGTGGTTCGTTTCTGAAGAAGATGGAGTGGACTTCTTTATATAGGCACATAGATCCATGAAGTCTTCTCAATGTTGAAGACTGTGCTGAAAAGCCTGGAGCCTTTTGTCTTTACATTGGAGGTTGTGCTGAAAAAGCCTGATGCCTTTTGTCTTCACTTTGCAGAAACTTTCCTTAGAATGGAATGCACAGATAAAACCTTTTTGTCTGTGTTCTTGTGTCTAGCACAAAAGAGGAAAGAGCTGTTGAGATATACCAACGTACATATTCAAATCTTCTTCACTAAAATAAGTTCAGCTATCAACATTAGAGTCTGGATCTTCAGAATCTCCAGAGTAGAGATCTTCTGGATCTTCAGAGTCTTGGGATGTTCTTCAGATTGTGCTGAATCAGAGTATGTGCAGCTTGTATGCTTGAGCGTGTAATTCTATCAGAGCAGAGTCTTCTATATCAGATTCTTAATACTTATGCAGCGCAGTATCTTTAGAGTCTTCTGATGACTAAGCTTCTGATCTCTCAGAGTCTTCTATTATTTAGATGCTTCTGCTTCAGAATCTTTAGTAAATAGCACTCAGATTCTTCTTGAGGCAGCGTTCAGATCTTCATTTAAGATGCTCTTGAACCTTTGAAGCCTTTCATAATATCATTATTCAGGTCCAAATTTGCTCTTTAAGAATATTTTCTTTAGTACCTGTAGCAAACAGTCTAGAACAAATTTAGAGTATATAATTCTTGAATACAAAATTCATAAGTGTTATCATCAAAACATAGAGATATTACTAAGAAACAATCTGTGTTCTTACAATCTCCCCCTTTTTGATGATGAAAAAACATGAGAAATTTTGTTCAATAAAAAATATGAATTATAACTCCCCCTGAGATTAACAATCTCCCCCTGAAATAAATACTCTAATAGAAGAAAACACTTCCCTTTTTGATTAAGTATATTTCAGATTCAGAGCCTGATGCAAGAGGTTTGACTTTCAGAGTCAAATGTTGATACCAGATAATTAAGACTTTCTTCAGTCAGAGCGCCTGGTTATCATCTTGCTTGAATTATCTTTCAAAGTAAAGGTATCAGAGTAAGCTATCAGAGTTGATTGAATACTGAGATTTGCTTTGAAGATCAGGTTCTGGTTGGAAAAGTCTCAGGGTGGCTTCAATGAATTATGTCAAATATATCAATGTAATCTGAAAGACTTAAATTCAAAGTAAGTTAATAAAATGTCTGAATTTCAGTTTTAGTAATTGCTTATAGTTTGAACAATCAAATTCTCTTTTTCTCCCCCTTTTTGTCATAATCAAAAAGATTTTTAAAGACATAAAGATACAGAAGAAAAGAAGAATATAGAAGCAAAAAACATCAACATGCAATGAAACATACCAAAATTCACAGTCAAACAGGCAGATGCCAAAACGCATAACACAACAATAAGAAAACAACAAAAATAATAACATGTGCAAAAAAAACGACAAATAAAACTAAGTCTGGCGTGAGGCAATAAGGGTCAGAAGCTCTGTCATTTTGGCAGTTGACTCTTCTTGCTTAGACATACAGGTCTTGATCTCATCAGTTGTCTTCTCTTGCTTGATCATCCAATCTTTTATTTCCTTAACATCATTCACAAGCTCTGTGACCACAGATGAAGAAGGAGCAGCAGGGTTCTCTTCAGATTGGTTCTCTTCAGAAGCTTGTTCAACCATTTCAGATTCAGGAACCTCTGGAGGAGCAGCTTCCAAAAGTAACACAGGAGGAGGATGAGGCATGTTCATCTGAGTTACCTTGATTAATTCTGCAAACTTAGTTTTAGCAAGCTTAGAGCATTTAACTCTAACTTTTAAGGCAGCTTTGTTGAACATCCAGATGAAACGCTTCCAAGTAGCATTTGAAACAGTTGGATCCAAGCTTGACATGCACACATCCTTAACACGAGTATATTCAGAATCTATCTCCTTTTTGAAAATTTCAAACATAGCATTAACACATGATCCTAGATCTGACTGTTCAGACTGTTCAGAAGGATTAGGATTAGGAGTGTTAATAGGAGTAGGTTCAGATGGTTGTGGTTGAGGTGATGTTGGTTGAGATGTTTGGATGTCAGATTGAGGGAGTTCAGATGGTTGAGGAATGGTTTGTGTTTCAGATGGATTGGTTTTAGATGGTTGAGGGATGGTTTGGGTTTCAGATGTTTGAGTTTCAGATGGTTGAATTTCAGATGGTTGTGGTTGAGGTGCAGAGTTTGGTGGAGTATGAAACATGGAAATGTTAAGATGTTCCTTCATAGCACTTTCAGAACGTGCTTGTTTGTGTGATTCTGGTTCAAAATTAGATGTATCAGATGATTCACAATCAGAAGATTCATCTGAGTGAACAGATGTTGAAGAAATTATAATAGATTGATTGAGGGGTTCTATATCCAAAATATTGTCAGAAAGATTTGGATCTTCGGATGGAATTGGTTGTTCAGAGTGTTTAGTTTGAACAGTCTCTGGTTGGTTTGGTTCTGAGATGATTATTTCTGGTTGGAGAATCTCTAATTGGGGATTATCTGGTTGTGACATTGCTGGTTGTAAAATTTCTATTTGAGGAATTTCCGGTTGAATTATTTCTGTTTGTGGAATTTCAGGTTGAATTGATTGAGTTTGTGGAATTTCTGATTGAAGTGTTTGAGGTTGTGGAATTTCTGTTTGAATTGTTTGAGGAGGTTCAGATATAATATGAGGTTGGGGTTCAGAGGGAATTGGTACAGAAAATGGTTGTGAATGTACTGGTTCAGATGAGGGTGGTTCAGATGAAAGATTTGCAGATTGTTTGGGTTTTGAAGATCTTTGTCTAAGGTTTGGAGAGAGTTGTGGTGATGAAAGGGGTGAATGAACAGCAGGTATAGGATCAGATGTTAATACCTGATGAATAGTGTCTCTAATCTCTTCCAAAGTGGCATCTCTAGAACTGATTCTGGCTTTCTTTGCTCCTTTCTTCTTCTTCCTTGGAACTTCAGATACTTTCCTTTTCTTCTGAACAGATCCTTCTTCAGCTTTCCTCTTACTACGCCTTTCCTTCATCAGATTGGGCATTTCTTCACCTTGTTTCTGAACAAGATTAGCAGGTAGAGGAATTCCTTCCTTTAGACACTCTGCAATGTAAGTCCAGACAAATTCCTTTGGTTCATCTGCATTGAACATTGGAAAGTCTTCTAAGGGTATCCTTCTGCCATGGACCTCCTCAGAGTTTATCTTCCTTAGTTTTCCATTCAGTTCTGAAATGATTTTCATCCTTTTCAGATTGAGTCCATTTATCTCAGATCCAATGATGTATGACAGATCTTCTGTTATCTTTGCATCTGTTAGATGCTTTACCAGCTTGTTTTCAATAAGGATGTCTGAAATCAGTCTTCCCAGAGGTATCCAAGTTCTAACTTTCCCAGCTTTAGCTCTGACCTCTTCTCTAGTCTCTTTGACATGAGTCAGAAGATGACTGAAGATCAGATAGGGCAGATCCACCTTAACATTCTGGCTGATGCAGTACATGAAATACAGATGTTCTGAACTCACATAGTCTGGTGAGTTGGATGACTTTTTGTGAAAGATTGTACTCATAAATATCTTTGCCCAGATCCTATAGATAGGTTTGATATCTTTAACCTTACTTGTTGGTGTCCCAGCTACAATGATTTCTTCATATACCTTAGCCATATCAATACGTGAAGAAGCAAGGTTTGAAACTCCATCAGATTCTGTATAACTGAACAGTTGCCTGATCAGTTTCTCAATAATCACTATCTCCTTCCCAAGGACAGATGAGTGAATAAACTTAGGACCAGCGCTAGCGTGAATCCAGAATTCCTTTACAAGAGTTGGGTACACAGGACCCATCAATCTCTCAAAGTATTTCTCCCAGCCTTGAGCTTTAATGGCAGGTGTTAGGTCAAACCCATTTTCCTTTAATGATTCAAGATCAATGAAGCTCTCACACAGAACCTCAAGATCTACTACTAGAGTAAATAGGGTGCATTCTGGTTTCTTGTACATTATAGTTTTGTTGTAGATTTCAGCAGCATTTGATGTAGAAGCCATTGATGAAGAAGAAGATCTTGATTTGGGTTTAAGGTTTTGGTAGAGTTTGAAGAGTAAGCAGAAACGCATGAGTGTAGTGAGTGTAAAAAAATGTGAAAATAGTGTGATAGGTGGTATTTATAGACAACTAAAAATCAAGCATTGGGCACATCAAAGGACACATACGCACGTTTGTACAACATTTAATGAAAGTAATCATTTCACATTAAAATTATGACAACTGGGGGGAAAACCAAGAAAAGTGAGATTTTCAAAGCAATACCTCAAACGTCAATTCAGTTGAGCACTCCATCATTTCAGATACTGAGTGACACGTGTTTGCTTTGTATGTGCATCTGATGTCTCTCAAGAAATGAAACGTTTCCAACTTTCAGATCTTCTGAGTTTGTTAGTTCAGAGTTTCACACAAATAAATTAATTAAAGATAAATGAACAATTAGTCAGATGAAATACTTCAGATCATTAAACATTTGGCATCTGAGAAGTTGCCTCTGATAAATATTACTCTGGACAAAAATCCATACAAATATTTTTCAGAATGAACTTAAATCTATCTTCAGCAAGGGGTTTTGTGAAAATATCAGCCCATTGATGATCTGTATCAACAAAGGCTAGATTGATTACACCCTTCTGAACATAGTCTCTGATGAAGTGATGTTTAATTTCTATATGTTTAGCCTTAGAATGCAAGATTGGATTTTTTGACAAACATATAGCAGAAGTATTATCACAGAAGATAGAAAGATTACTCTCATAGATCTGATAATCTTCTAACTGACTCTTCATCTAGAGCATCTGCGTACAACATCCAGCAGCATCAATGTATTCTGCCTCTGTAGTTGATAGTGCAATAGTGGGTTGCTTCTTGCTGTACCATGAGATCAGATGACTTCCAAGAAACTGACAGCTTCCAGAAGTGCTTTTACGTTCAACTCTGTCTCCAGCATAATCAGCATCACCGAATCCAACTAATGAAAATTCATCAGATCTTCTGTAACACAGACCCATGTTAGTAGTACCTTTCAGATACCTTAGAATCCTCTTAACAACTATTAAGTGTGATTCTCTAGGATTTGATTGGAATCTTGCACATAAGCAGACACTAAACAGAATATCTGGTCTAGAAGCAGTTAAGTATAGAAGAGATCCTATCATACCTCTGTAGAGTTTCTGATCTACCTTCTTACTTACCTCTTCCTTACCTAGAGTACTTGTAGGGTGCATTGGAGTCTTTGTCATTTTACTATCAACCATGTTGAACTTCTTCAGAAGCTCTTTAACATATTTGGTTTGATGTATGTAGGTGCACTCTGGAGTCTGGTTGACTTGGATTCCCAAAAAGAATCTCAATTCTCCCATCATGCTCATTTCAAACTCTTCCTGCATACATTTAGCAAACTCCTTTCCAAGCATAATATTTGTTGATCCAAAAATAATATCATCTACATAAATTTGACAAATCAACAAATCTTTCTTAACAGTTTTACAGAATAAAGTTGTATCCACTTTTCCTCTGATAAAGTTTTTCTTCAGAAGGAAATTGCTCAACCTCTCATACCAAGCTCCGGGAGCTTGTTTTAAGCCATAAAGAGATTTCTTTAGTTTAAAAACATGATCTGGAAAGTTTTCACTTTCAAAACCAGGAGGTTGGTGGATATACTTCCTCTTCTATAATACCATTAAGAAAGGCACTTTTAACATCCATCTGATACAGAGTGATGTTATTCTGTGCAGCAAATGAAATAAGAAGGCGTATAGATTCTAACCTTGCCACTGGAGCATATGTCTCAGTGTAATCAATACCTTCTTGTTGACTGTATCCTTGAGCAAACAGCCTTGCTTTATTCCTTTCAACTTCTACCTTTTCATTCAACTTATTCCTGAAGACCCATTTTGTTCCAATAACATTGAATCCTTTAGGTCTAGGAACCAGATCCCAAACTTCATTTCTGGTGAATTGATTTACCTCTTCTTGCATGGCAATAATCCATTCATTATCTTTCAGAGCCTCATCTACAGATGTTGGTTCAATTATTGACACTAAGCCAAACAATGAAGATTCAGATGTTCTGAGATAGGATCTTGTCCTGATTGGATCATCTTTCTTTCCAATAATCACGTCTTCTGGATGAGATGCCTTGATTCTGGAAGAAGATCCTCTGACATTTGATCTTTCAGAAATGTGTAAGTTGTCCAATTGAGAAGATAGGGGAATAGCATCTGGAGTTGCTTCAGATTCCTTTTCTTTAGCCTTTTCTGCCTCTGATCCTTCAGAGTCTGTGAGAATCACTTCTCTATCTGCAGAGTTCTCAAACTGCTTTGGCTTTTCAGAGCCAAGCTTATCATCAAATCTTACATGAATAGATTCTTCCACAATCTGTGTTTCAGTATTGAATACTTTGTAGCCTTTAGAGCGTTCAGAATAACCAAGCATGAAACACTTCTGTGCTTTGGAATCAAACTTGTTAAGATTTTCTTTTGTGTTAAGTATATATCAAGTACATCCAAAAGGATGAAAATATGAAATGTTAGGCTTTCTGTTCTTCCACAGTTCATATGGAGTCTTTTTCAGAAGAGGTCTTACAGACACTCTGTTCTGAATGTAACAAGCTGTGTTGATTGCTTCTGCCCAAAAGTGTTTTGCTAGATTTGTCTCATTGATCATGGTTCTGGCCATTTCTTGCAGAGTCCTGTTTTTCCTCTCTACAACCCCATTTTGTTGTGGAGTTCTAGGACAGGAAAAATCATGAGCAATGCCATTTTCAGAAAAATATTTTTCAAAATATTTATTTTCAAATTCACCCCTATGATCACTTCTGACTTTTATAATTTTGAAATCTTTTTCAATCGGGACTTGCTTGCAGAAGTCAAAGAACACAGAATGTGACTCATCCTTGTGTTTTAAGAACTTTACCCATGTCCATATACTATAGTCATCAACAATGACTAATCCATACTTCTTGCCTCTGATGGATGCAGTTTTCACTGGTCCAAACAGATCAATATGAAGTAGTTCTAGTGGTTTGGAAGTAGAAATAACATTTTTTTATTTAAAAGATGTTTTTGAAAACTTCCCTTTTTGGCATGCTTCACAAAGAGCATCTGAAGTGAACTTTAGATTAGGGAGTCCTCTGACAAGATTAAGTTTATTAATCTGAGATATACGTCTCATATTAATATGGCCCAATCTTTTGTGCCAGACCCATTGCTCTTCATTAACAGACAAGAGGCATTTAACATTTTGAACTTTAAGTTCTGAAAGATTTATTTTATAAATGTTGTTTTTCCTCTTACCACTAAATAAGATAGAGCCATCCTTTTGACATATAGCTTTACAACATTTTTGATTAAAGGTAATATCATAACCATTGTCACATAATTGACTTATGGACAATAAGTTATGTTTTAGGCCTTCAACAAGTAAAACATTAGTTATAGAGGGAAGTTTACCATTTCCAATAGTGCCAGATCCAATGATCTTGCCTTTCTGGTTCCTTCCAAACTTCACGTCACCTCCAGATCTAAGTTCCAGGCTTTGGAACATAGACCTTTCTCCTGTCATGTGTCATGAGCATCCAGAGTCCAGGTACCATGACTGGCGTCCGGATCTTGCTGCTAAGAACATCTGCAACAAGGATTATTTTGTTCTTAGGTACCCAAATCTTCTTGGGTCCTTTAGGGTTAGTTGGTTTATAGGTTTGTCTAAACTTTTGTTTTTCAACATAATGTTTATTCTGACTTGCCTTGGGTTTAAACACATAAGTATTCTTCTCAGAGCTTGTGTGTTTAATGTCATTTAAGTGACCAAACTTAAATTGAGAGTACATAGGTGTCTTCTTGATGAAGAGTTTGTCAACAGATTTTGGATTACTTCTAGAGGAAGATTCATATCCAATACCTCTTCTGTTATTCCCACTAACACCATAGATCATAGAAGCCATCTTGCTTATGTCTATGCTCTTAGTAAGGAATCTTTGAAAGCTAGAGTCATATTTTTCTAAAATGTTTTCACATGACTTAGTCTCAGATTCAGATTCTTGTTGAGTTGTTTCAAAGTCACTTTTGATTTTCAGATTAATTTCTTTTTGCTCAACAAGTTCTGTCTTCAGAAGATCAATCTCAGATTCAAGACTGCTTTTCAGCTTCTTGTATTTGAGTTTGATATTGTTATAACTTTTCAGAACTTCTGATAAAACTTTTATCAGTTCTTCTTTAGTAAGTTTAGCCATTACCTCTTCAGCGTCATCGTCAGATTCAGAATCTGATTCATATCCTGAGGTTCCTTCCTCCTGATCTTCTGTGTTGGCCATCAGTGCAACATTGGCACATTCTTCTTCTGATTCAAAAGATGATTCATATTCATCTGAGTCATCCCATGTTGCCATCAGAACCTTCTTCTTTTTGTCAACCTTCTTCTTAGGTTTTTCTCTTTGAAGTTTGGGGAAATCATTCTTGTAATGCCCAGGTTCTTTGCACTCATAGCATACAACTTCTTTCTTGCCAGATCTTCTGTGCCCAGAAGATTCCTTTCTATGATTAGATTTTCTGAAGTTGTTGAACTTCTTTCCCTTGTGCTTCCAGAGTCTGTTGATCCTTCTGGACAGCATGGATAATTCATCTTCTTCTTCAGAAGAAGATTCTTCAGAGCTTTCTTCAATAACCTGCAAAGCTTTAGCAGATTTATTAGATTTTAAAGCAGCAGATTTACCTTTTTCTTTCTTCTGAGGTTCATCTTCCTCAAGCTCAATTTCGTGGCTCCTCAGTGAGCTGATGAGTTCTTCTAAAGAGATCTTGTTCAGATCTTTATCCATCTTTAAGGCAGTCACCATTGGTCTCTATCTGGTAGGTAGACTTCTGATGATTTTCTTTACATGATCTGATGTAGAGTATCCCTTGTCTAGAACCTTTAGACCAGCTGTAAGGATCTAGAATCTAGAAAACATAGTTTCTATATGTTCAGATTCTTCCATTTTGAACGCTTCATACTTCTGTATAAGCGCCAGAGCCTTGGTCTCCTTCACTTGAGAAAATCCTTCATGAGTCATTTTAAGTGACTCAAACATTCCATGAGCTGTTTCTCTGTTAGTAATCTTTTCATACTCAGTATGAGAGATTGCATTAAGCAATATTGTCCTAACCTTATGGTGATTTTTGAAATCCTTCTTCTGGGCTTCTGTCATTGACTTTCTATCAACTTTCTTGCCATCCTCATTTGTAGGATGTTCATAGCCATCAATAACCAAGTCCCACAAATCAGCATCATACCCTAGGAAGAAAATTTCTATCCTGTCCTTCCAGTAATCAAATTTTTCTCCATCAAACATGGGAGGGTTTGTGCTGATTCTATCCCCTTCATATTTGTTACAGTTGGATGTAGATGTGTCACACATAATGACAAATAGATATTTATCAAAGTAACTTTTCTCATTGGATCTTTACTGACACGGTTAAGTGGTAGCACACGCAGAACCGGAGCTCTGATGCCAACTGAAGGTGAGAAAATTACATAGAAGGGGGGGGTTGAATACGTATGACAAATAATCAAAGATTTAAACACAGTTATTTTTATCCTGGTTCGTTGAACTCAACTACTCCAGTCCAGCCTCTCAAGAGTGATTTGCCTTTCTCAGTCAAGGACTTAATCCACTATTTAATCAAACAGATTACAATAGTAACACCTAAGAACAATTGTTCTTAGTCTTCTCAAAAGCTACTGATCCCAACTGGATCCTCTTAAGGAAAACCTTTTACAATCAATGTAAAACTATTACAAGAGTAAGAATGCTTCTAAGAAGCTGTTATCACAACTGTGATATTTCTCTTAAGTTTAAGACCAATGTTATAGCAAAATAAAATATAAGAGCTTTGAGAGATTTGCTTTTGATAAGAGATTTTTGCAAGTGGTTCGTTTCTGAATAAGATGGAGTGGACTTTTTTATATAGGCACATAGATCCATGAAGTCTTCTCAACGTTGAAGACTGTGCTGAAAAGCCTGGAGCCTTTTGTCTTTACATTAGAGGTTGTGCTGAAAAAGCCTGATGCCTTTTGTCTTCACTTTGCAGAAACTTTCCTTAGAATGGAATGCACAGATAAAACCTTTTTGTCTGTGTTCTTGTGTCTAGCACAAAAGAGGAAAGAGCTGTTGAGATATGCCAACGTACATATTCAAATCTTCTTCACTAAAATAAGTTCAGCTATCAACATTAGAGTTTGGATCTTCAGAATCTCCAAAGTAAAGATCTTCTGGATCTTCAGAGTCTTCGGATGTTCTTCAGATTATGCTGAATCAGAGTATGTGCAGCTTGTGTGCTTGAGCGTGTAATTCTGTCAGAGCAGAGTCTTTTATATCAGATTCTCAATACTTATGCAGCGCAGTATCTTCAGAGTCTTCTGATGACTAAGCTTCTGATCTCTCAGAGTCTTCTATTCTTTAGAGGCATCTGCTTTAGAATCTTTAGTAAATAGCACTCAGATTCTTCTTGAGGCAGCGTTCAGATCTTCATTTAAGATGCTCTTGAACCTTTGAAGCCTTTCATAATATCATTATTCAGGTCCAAATTTTCTCTTTAAGAATAGTTTCTTTAGTACCTGTAGCAAACAGTCTAGAACAAATTTAGAGTATATAATTCTTGAATACAAAATTCATAAGTGTTATCATCAAAACATAGAGATATTACTAAGAAACAATCTGTGTTCTTACAATCTCCCCCTTTTTGATGATGACAAAACATGAGAAATTTTGTTCAATAAAAAATATGAATTATAACTCCCCCTGAGATTAACAATCTCCCCCTGAAATAAATACTCTAATAGAAGAAAACACTTCCCTTTTTGATTAAGTATATTTCAGATTCAGAGCCTGATGCAAGAGGTTTGACTTTCAGAGTCAAATGTTGATACCAGATAATTAAGACTTTCTTCAGTCAGAGCGCCTGGTTATCATCTTGCTTGAATTATCTTTCAGAGTAAAGGTATCAGAGTAAGCTATCAGAGTTGATTGAATACTCAGATTTGCTTTGAAGATCATGTTCTGGTTGGAAAAGTCTCAGGGTGGCTTCAATGAATTATGTCAGATATATCAATGTAATCTGAAAGACTTAAATTCAAAGTAAGTTAATAAAATGTCTGAATTTCAGTTTTAGTAATTGCTTATAGTTTGAACAATCAGATTCTCTTTTTCTCCCCCTTTTTGTCATAATCAAAAAGATTTTTAAAGACATAAAGATACAGAAGAAAAGAAGAATATAGAAGCAAAAAACATCAACATGCAATGAAACATACCAAAGTTCACAGTCAAACAGGCAGATGCCAAAACGCATAACACAACAATAAGAAAACAACAAAAACAATAACATGTGCAAAAAAACAACAAATAAAACTAAGTCTGGCGTGAGGCAATAAGGGTCAGAAGCTCTGTTATTTTGGCAGTTGACTCTTCTTGCTTAGACATCCAGGTCTTGATCTCATCAGTTATCTTCTCTTGCTTGATCATCCAATCTTTTATTTTCTTAACATCATTCACAAGCTCTGTGACCACAGATGAAGAAGGAGCAGCAGGGTTCTCTTAAGATTGGTTCTCTTCAGAAGCTTGTTCAACCATTTCAGATTCAGGAACCTCTGGAGGAGCAGCTTCCAAAAGTAACACAGGAGGAGGAGGAGGCATGTTCATCAAAGTTACCTTGATTAATTCTGCAAACTTAGTTTTAGCAAGCTTAGAGCATTTAGCTCTAACTTTTAAGGCAGCTTTGTTGAACATCCAGATGAAACGCTTCCAAGCAGCATTTGAAACAGTTGGATCCAAGCTTTACATGCACACATCCTTAACACGAGTATATTCATAATCTATCTCCTTTTTGAAAATTTCAAACATAGCATTAACACATGATCCTAGATCTGACTGTTCAGAGGGATTAGGATTAGGAGTGTTAACAGGAGTAGGTTCAGATGGTGTAGGTTCAGATGGTTGTGGTTGAGGTGATGTTGGTTGATATGTTTGGATGTCAGATTGAGGGAGTTCAGATGGTTGAGGAATGGTTTGTGTTTCAGATGGATTGGTTTCAGATGGTTGAGGGATGGTTTGGGTTTCAGATGTTTGAGTTTCAGATGGTTGAATTTCAGATGGTTGTGGTTGAGGTGGAGAGTTTGGTGGAGTATGAAACATGGAAATGTTAAGATGTTCCTTCATAGCACTTTTAGAACGTGCTTGTTTGAGTGACTCTGGTTCAAAATCAGATGTATCAGATGATTCACAATCAGAAGATTCATCTGAGTGAATAGATGTTGAAGAAATTATAATAGATTGATTGAGGGGTTCTATATCCAAAATATTGTCAGAAAGATTTGGATCTTCGGATGGAATTGGTTGTTCAGAGTGTTAAGTTTGAATAGTCTCTGGTTGGTTTGGTTCTGAGATGATTATTTATGGTTAGAGAATCTCTAATTGGGGATTATCTGGTTGTGACATTGCTGGTTATGGAATTTCTGTTTGAGGAGTTTCTGGTTGAATTGTTTCTGTTTGTGGAATTTCAGGTTGAATTGATTGAGTTTGTGGGATTTCTGATTGAAGTGTTTGAGGTTGTGGAATTTCTGTTTGAATTTTTTGAGGAGGTTCAGATATAATATGAGGTTGGGGTTCAGAGGGAATTGGTACAGAAAATGGTTGTGAATGTACTGGTTCAGATGAGGGTGGTTCAGATGAAAGATTTGCAGATTGTTTGGGTTTTGAAGTTCTTTGTCTAAGGTTTGGAGAGAGTTGTGGTGATGAAAGGGGTGAATGAACAACAGGTGTAGGATCAGATGTTAATACCTGATGAATAGTGTCTCTAATCTCTTCCAAAGTGGCATCTCTAGAACTGATTCTGGCTTTCTTTGCTCCTTTCTTCTTCTTCCTTGGAACTTCAGATACTTTCCTTTTCTTCTGAACCGATCCTTCTTCAGCTTTCCTCTTACTACGCCTTTCCTTCATCAGATTGGGCATTTCTTCTCCTTGTTTCTGAACAAGATTAGCAGGTAGAGGAATTCCTTCCTTTAGACACTCTGCAATGTAAGTCCAGACAAATTCCTTTGGTTCATCTGCACTGAACATTAGAAAGTCTTCTAAGGGTATCCTTCTGCCATGGACCTCCTCAGAGTTTATCTTCCTTAGTTTTCCATTCAGTTCTGAAATGATTTTCATCCTTTTCAGATTGAGTCCATTTATCTCAGATCCAATGATGTATGACATATCTTCTGTTATCTTTGCATCTGTCAGATGCTTTACCAGCTTGTTTTCAACAAGTATGTCTGAAATCAGTCTTCCCAGAGGTATCCAAGTTCTAACTTTCCCAGCTTTAGCTCTGACCTCTTCTCTAGTCTCTTTGACATGAGTCAGAAGATGACTGAAGATCAGATAGGGCAGATCCACCTTAACATTCTGGCTGATGCAGTACATGAAATACAAATGTTCTGAACTCACATAGTCTGGTGAGTTGGATGACTTTCTGTGAAATATTGTACTCATAAATATCTTTGCCCAGATCCTATAGATAGGTTTGAGATCTTTAACCTTACTTGTTGGTGTCCCAGCTACAGTGATTTCTTCATATACCTTAGCCATATCAATACGTGAAGAAGCAAGGGTTAAAACTCCATCAGATTCTGTATAACTGAACAGTTGCCTGATCAGTTTCTCAGTAATCATTATCTCCTTCCCAAGGACAGATGAGTGAATAAACTTAGGACCAGCGCTAGCGTGAATCCAGAATTCCTTTACAAGAGCTGGGTACACAGGACCCATCAATCTCTCAAAGTATTTCTCCCAGCCTTGAGCTTTAATGGCAGGTGTTAGGTCAAACCCATTTTCCTTTAATGATTCAAGATCAATGAAGCTCTCACACAGAACCTCAAGATCTACTACTGGAGTAAATAGGGTGTGTTCTGGTTTCTTGTACATTATAGTTTTGTTGGAGATTTCAGCAGCATTTGATGTAGAAGCCATTGATGAAGAAGAAGATCTTGATTTGGGTTTAGGGTTTTGGTAGAGTTTGAAGAGTAAGCAGAAACGCATGAGTGTAGTGAGTGTAAAAAAAATGTGAAAATAGTGTGATAGGTGGTATTTATAGACAACTAAAAATCAAGCATTGGGCACATCAAAGGACACATACGCACGTTTGTACAACATTTAATGAAAGTAATCATTTCACATTAAAATTATGACAATTGGGGGGAAAACCAAGAAAAGTGAGATTTTCAAAGCAATACCTCAAACGTCAATTCAGTTGAGCACTCCATCATTTCAGATACTGAGTGACACGTGTTTTCTTTGTATGTGCATCTGATGTCTCTCAAAAAATGAAACGTTTCCAACTTTCAGATCTTCTGAGTTTGTTAGTTCAGAGTTTCACACAAATAAATTAATTAAAGATAAATGAACAATTAGTCAGATGAAATACTTCAGATCATTAAACATTTTGTATCTGAGAAGTTGCCTCTGATAAATATTACTCTAGACAAAAATCCATACAAATATTTTTCAGAATGAACTTAAATCTATCTTCAGCAAGGGGTTTTGTGAAAATATCAGCCCATTGATGATCTGTATCAACAAAGGCTAGATTGATTACACCCTTCTGAACATAGTCTCTGATGAAGTGATGTTTAATTTCTATATGTTTAGCCTTAGAATGCAAGATTGCATTTTTTGACAAACATATAGCAGAAGTATTATCACAGAAGATAGAAAGATTACTCTCATAGATCTGATAATCTTCTAACTGACTCTTCATCTAGAGCATCTGCGTACAACATCCAGCAGCAGCAATGTATTCTGCCTCTGTAGTTGATAGTGCAATAGTGGGTTGCTTCTTGCTGTACCATGAGATCAGATGACTTCCAAGAAACTGACAGCTTCCAGAAGTGCTTTTACGTTCAACTCTGTCTCCAGCATAATCAGCATCACCGAATCCAACTAATGAAAATTCATCAGATCTTCTGTAACACAGACCCATGTTAGTAGTACCTTTCAGATACCTTAGAATCCTCTTAACAGCTGTTAAGTGTGATTCTCTAGGATCTGATTGGAATCTTGCACATAAGCAGACACTAAACAGAATATCTGGTCTAGAAGCAGTCAAGTATAGAAGAGATCCTATCATACCTCTGTAGAGTTTCTGATCTACCTTCTTACTTACCTCTTCCTTACCTAGAGTACTTGTAGGGTGCATTGGAGTCTTTGTCATTTTACTATCAACCATGTTGAACTTCTTCAGAAGCTCTTTAACATATTTGGTTTGATGTATGTAGGTGTGTAACACCCATTTTAATTATTTAGTCATTTTATTATTATTTTAAATATTATATGTTGATGTGCCCTTTGGTAGGGTGTATTTGATGATGTTTGGTGGGTGTCCGTGAGATGAGAGGATCATTGGTGGTAATTTGGTGAGTTTATAATAATATAAGAAATAATAGTAATATTGGTGGTGGTATTATTATTATTATTATTATTATTATTATTATTATTATTATTATTATTATTATTATTATTATTATTATTATTATTATTATTATTATTATTATTATTATATTTATGATTATTATTAATATTTGTAGTAATATTATTAATATGGAGAATATAATATTATTATTAATATAGTTATTATATTATTATGATTTTTGGTGTGAATATGATAATATAATGAATAATAGTAATATTGGTGGAGGTATTATTATTATTATTATATATTATTATATTTATTAGTATTATTAATATTATTATTATTTTGGTGAGATAATAATATTATTACTATTATTATTATTATTTTGGTGAGATAATATTATTATTATTATTATTATTATTATTATTATTATTATTATTATTAATAGTATTATTATATTAGTATTATTAATATTAAGATTATTATTATTAATATTATTTTATTATTAGTATTAATATAATTGTTATTATTATCATTAGTATTAATATTATTATAATTATAATTATTGTTGGGTGTATTACTATTATTATTATTATGTTAAATATTACTATAATATTACAATAGTATTATATTATTATTATTATTATTATTATTATTATTATTATTATAATGATTATTATAATTATTATTATTAGAATTATTATTGGGAATATTAGTGGTTGGAATAAGTAAAATAAGAAGTGGAAGGGTTATGGGGAAGTTAGAATGGAAATATGAAAAGGCACGATAGAAACCGTGAGAAGGGAAATTGGGAGAATAGAGAAGAGCGAAGAACAAAGAGAAAGGGAAAAGGCTAGGGATGAAGAATCTTGGAGGAATTTATCACCGATCAGAATAATTATCTAGGTAAGGAGGGAGAAACTTGATTTGGATGGTATATATACATGTATAGGGTAGAGGGGATTCCTTAACCCCGTAGGAAAATGTCGATCTATGAAGTTTTATATTGGCATGCTTGTTATTGTTGTTGCTAATGATAAATTGATGCTTGATATTGATGAATTGTTGATTGGTATTGGTGAATTTGGTATATATATATATATATATATATATATATATATATATATATATATATATATATATATATATATATATATATATATATATATATATATATATATATATATATATATATATATATATATATATATATATATATATATATATATATATATTATGGTGATATTAGTGAGATTATATGTTGTTACTGCAGTGTTGATAGTAACTATGAATAGAGTTTTGGTGAGATTTTGTGTTGTTATTGTAGCGTTGGTAATGATCATGATTATAAATTTGGGAAAATTATGTATTGTTCCCTGTGATGTTGTTAGTGACTCTGGTTAGGACCTTGGTGAGATTCAGAGTAACTCTGAAGTGTAGGTAATGTACCGTAATGTTGGTTCTAGAGTAGGAAGTATATGATAATTGGTAAGTATAATGGTGTGTTTGTGTTTGATGATAACTAGTAATTGATAGCGATGGAGTATAGGTCAATGTTGATGAATTGTTGTTTTTGGTTAATTTGGCGTATAGGCTGGGTTTAAGGTTTTTAGGGAGATTATGTGTGACCTTTTAAGGCATCGGTAGAATGTTTAAGCGATGACTTTGGGAATAAGATTTAGGAACCGATTTAGTTACGGTAATGTACAAGGTTGGTACTAGAGTAGGCTGAGAATTTGAGTCGAGATGATAAGTTTGATTTGGCCTAGAATAGTACTGCAGAACTGTGGGGAAGTTGGTGAATCACAGCATTCGCTGGGCTTCGCCTGGCGAGTGTTGGCGAAGCTTCGCCTAGCAAATGCCAGCGAGCGTAGCAGAACCAGAATGTGACTTTGGTGATGTTTGGCCTTGAGCATTGGTCTGGGGTGATCTTTCTGGCCTTGATGCATTGTAAGGATGATGAGTGTGGGATCTAACCTGTGTACTGGGTGATAGTACTCATTTCCCTTAATATTGTTGGTGGACAATTAGTTAACGTATATGTATGTAGTGATCAGTAGGATCGTGTGTTCCCGGGTGTTGGGATGTGGTTATATATGGTGTTATAGTATGAATTTATTTACTATCTGATTGATTTATATGGTGTTGGTGTAATATATCTACACATATATGCATTGATGTATGATGATATGATCAGGAGGATCGTGTGCACTTAGTGTGCCTAAATATGATAGTTATGCATTGGTGTGTGCACATCATGGTGTTTTGGTGGGATGAATCATGTCTCAGGAGGAGCGGAAGTGATTCATCCGTACTCCTTTGTGGAGAATGGTGGGGGATAGATCATGTCTCAGGAGGAGCGTAAGTGATCTATCCAGGTTCGATTGAATGAACCAATGAGTCGGTACCGCATGCATGGTGTTGAGATGCATATTTGCATTATAATATGTTATATTGTAATTTGAACAGTAGGTTCGTTATATGGAGTTGTTGGGGTGAATATTGGTGTGTTGGTGTGTTTTACTACCTTGTTTACATGTATTACATTACCAATATATTTTTGATCATGTTTTCTCACCCCTTGGTTGTTGTTGTGTCTGTGCTTCTCCGGAAGTACAGATAATCCAGGTACTTAGATAGCTTGGATGGTGGTGTGCCAGTCGAGTCTAGGATGCTCTGATACGTAACACGGGATATGGGTGTTTTAATTGTTTTATGTCAAACTTGTTGTAATCCTGTGACGTATCACTTTTTTTGTGAATTATAATAATAAAGATTTTATGAAATTTGGCGGATGGCCGAGAATGTTGGAATAATGTTTTCCGCTGTATTATTTTTGAGAATAATTAATAAAGTATTTTTATAAAAATTTGGTGATGTGATATCCCACTATTTTGGTGAAAACTCTGATGTTTATTTATAATGTTTATATTTTATTTAATTTGGGAAGTGGGGTGTTACAAGGTGCACTATGGAGTCTGGTTGACTTGGATTCCCAAAAAGAATCTCAATTCTCCCATCATGCTCATTTCAAACTCTGCCTGCATACATTTAGCAAACTCCTTTCCAAGCATAATATTTGTTGATCCAAAAATAATATCATCTACATAAATTTGACAAATCAACAAATCTTTCTTAACAGTTTTACAGAATAAAGTTGTATCCACTTTTCCTCTGATAAAGTTTTTCTTCAGAAGGAAATTGCTCAACCTCTCATGCCAAGCTCTGGGAGCTTGTTTTAAGCCATAAAGAGATTTCTTTAGTTTAAAAACATGATCTGGAAAGTTTTCACTTTCAAAACCAGGAGGTTGGTGGACATATACTTCCTCTTCTATAATACCATTAAGAAAGGCACTTTTAACATCCATCTGATACAGAGTGATGTTATTCTGTGCAGCAAATGAAATAAGAAGGCGTATAGATTCTAACCTTGCCACTGGAGCATATGTCTCAGTGTAATCAATACCTTCTTGTTGACTGTGTCCTTGAGCAACCAGCCTTGCTTTATTCCTTTCAACTTCTCCCTTTTCATTCAACTTATTCCTGAAGACCCATTTTGTTCCAATAACATTGAATCCTTTAGATCTAGGAACCAGATCCCAAACTTCATTTCTGGTGAATTGATTTAGCTCTTCTTGCATGGTAATAATCCATTCATTATCTTTCAGAGCCTCATCCACAGATGTTGGTTCAATTATTGACACTAAGCCAAACAATGAAGATTCAGATGTTCTGAGATAGGATCTTGTCCTGATTGGATCATCTTTCTTTCCAATAATCACGTCTTCTGGATGAGATGCCTTGATTCTGGAAGAAGATCCTCTGACATTTGATCTTTCAGAAATGTGTAAGTTGTCCAATTGAGAAGATAGGGGAATAGCATCTGGAGTTGCTTCAGATTCCTTTTCTTTAGCCTTTTCTGCCTCTGATCCTTCAGAGTCTGTGAGAATCACTTCTCTATCTGCAGAGTTCTCAAACTGCTTTGGCTTTTCAGAGCCAAGCTTATCATCAAATCTTACATGAATAGATTCTTCCACAATCTGTGTTTCAGTATTGAATACTCTGTAGCCTTTAGAGCGTTCAGAATAACCAAGCATGAAACACTTCTGTGCTTTGGAATCAAACTTGTTAAGATTTTCTTTAGTGTTAAGTATATATCAAGTACATCCAAAAGGATGAAAATATGAAATGTTAGGCTTTCTGTTCTTCCACAGTTCATATGGAGTCTTTTTCAGAAGAGGTCTTACAGACACTCTGTTCTGAATGTAACAAGCTGTGTTGATTGCTTCTGCCCAAAAGTGTTTTGCCAGATTTGTCTCATTGATCATGGTTCTGGCCATTTCTTGCAGAGTCCTGTTTTTCCTCTCTACAACCCCATTTTGTTGTGGAGTTCTAGGACAGGAAAAATCATGAGCAATGCCATTTTCAGAAAAATATTTTTCAAAATATTTATTTTCAAATTCACCCCCATGATCACTTCTGACTTTTATAATTTTGAAATCTTTTTCAATCTGGACTTGCTTGCAGAAGTCAAAGAACACAGAATGTGACTCATCCTTGTGTTTTAAGAACTTTACCCATGTCCATCTACTATAGTCATCAACAATGACTAATCCATACTTCTTGCCTCTGATGGATGCAGTTTTCACTGGTCCAAACAGATCAATATGAAGTAGTTCTAGTGGTTTGGAAGTAGAAACAACATTTTTTTATTTAAAAGATGTTTTTGAAAACTTCCCATTTTGGCATGCTTCACAAAGAGCATCTGAAGTGAACTTTAGATTAGGGAGTCCTCTGACAAGATTAAGTTTATTAATCTGAGATATACGTCTCATATTAATATGGCCCAATCTTTTGTGCCAGACCCATTGCTCTTCATTAACAGACAAGAGGCATTTAACATTTTGAACTTTAAGTTCTGAAAGATTTATTTTATAAATGTTGTTTTTCCTCTTACCACTAAATAGGATAGAGCCATCCTTTTGACATATAGCTTTACAACATTTTTTTATTAAAGGTAATATCATAACCATTGTCACTTAATTGACTTATGGACAATAAGTTATGTTTTAGGCCTTCAACAAGTAAAACATTAGTTATAGAGGGAAGTTTACCATTTCCAATAGTGCCAGATCCAATGATCTTGCCTTTCTGGTTCCTTCCAAAATTCACGTCACCTCCAGATCTAAGTTCCAGGCTTTGGAACATAGACTTTTCTCCTGTCATGTGTCGTGAGCATCCAGAGTCCAGGTACCATGACTGGCGTCCGGATCTTGCTGCTAAGAACATCTACAACAGGGATTATTTTGTTCTTAGGTATCCAGATCTTCTTGGGTCCTTTAGGGTTGGTTGGTTTGTAGGTTTGTCTAAACTTCTATTTTTCAACATAATGTTAATTCTGACTTGCCTTGGGTTTAAACACATAAGTATTCTTCTTAGAGCTTGTGTGTTTAATGTCATTTAAGTGACCAAACTTAAATTGAGAGTACATAGGTGTCTTCTTGATGAAGAGTTTGTCAACAGATTTTGGATTACTTCCAGAGGAAGTTTCATATCCAATACCTCTTCTGTTATTCCCACTAACACCATAGATCATAGAAGCCATCTTGCTTATGTCTATGCTCTTAGTAAGGAATCTTTGAAAGCAAGAGTCATATTTTTCTAAAATGTTTTCACATGACTTAGTCTCAGATTCAGATTCTTGTTGAGTTGTTTCAAAGTCACTTTTGATTTTCAGATTAATTTCTTTTTGCTCAACAAGTTTTGTCTTCAGAAGATCAATCTCAGATTCAAGACTGCTTTTCAGCTTCTTGTATTTGAGTTTGATATTGTTATAACTTTTCAGAACTTCTGATAAAACTTTTATCAGTTCTTCTTTAGTAAGTTTAGCCATTACCTCTTCAGCGTCATCGTCAGATTCAGAATCTGATTCATATCCTGAGGTTCCTTCCTCCTGATCTTCTGTGTTGGCCATCAGTGCAACATTGGCACATTCTTCTTCTGATTCAAAAGATGATTCAGATTCATCTGAGTCATCCCATGTTGCCATCAGAACCTTCTTCTTTTTGTCAACCTTCTTCTTAGGTTTTTCTCTTTGAAGTTTGGGGAAATCATTCTTATAATGCCCAGGTTCTTTGCACTCATAACATACAACTTCTTTCTTGCCAGATCTTCTGTGCCCAGAAGATTCCTTTCTATGATCAGATTTTCTGAAGTTGTTGAACTTCTTTCCCTTGTGCTTCCAGAGTATATTGATCCTTCTGGATAGCATGGATAATTCATCTTCTTCTTCAGAAGAAGATTCTTCAGAGCTTTCTTCAATAACCTGCAAAGCTTTAGCAGATTTATTAGATTTTAAAGCAACAGATTTACCTTTTTCTTTCTTCTGAGGTTCATCTTCCTCAAGCTCAATTTCATGGCTCCTCAGTGAGCTGATGAGTTCTTCTAAAGAGATCTTGTTCAGATCTTTAGCCATCTTCAAGGCAGTCACCATTGGTCTCCATCTGGTAGGTAGACTTCTGATGATTTTCTTTACATGATCTGATGTAGAGTATCCCTTTTCCAGAACCTTTAGACCAGCTGTAAGGATCTGGAATCTAGAAAACATAGTTTCTATATTTTCAGATTCTTCCATTTTGAACGCTTCATACTTCTGTAAGCGCCAGAGCCTTGGTCTCCTTCACTTGAGAATTTCCTTCATGAGTCATTTTAAGTGACTCAAACATTCCATGAGCTGTTTCTCTGTTAGTAATCTTTTCATACTCAGTATGAGAGATTGCATTAAGCAATATTGTCCTAGCCTTATGGTGATTTTTGAAATCCTTCTTCTGGGCTTCTGTCATTGATTTTCTGTCAACTTTCTTGCCATCCTCATTTGTAGGATGTTCATATCCATCAATAACCAAGTCCCACAAATCAGCATCATACCCCAGGAAGAAACTTTCTATCCTGTCCTTCCAGTAATCAAATTTTTCTCCATCAAACATGGGAGGCTTTGTGCTGATTCTATCCCCTTCATATTTGTTACAGTTGGATGTAGATGTGTCACCCATAATGACAAACAGATATTTATCAAAGTAACTTTTCTCACTGGATCTTTACTGACACGGTTAAGTGGTAGCACACACAGAACCGGAGCTCTGATGCCAACTGAAGGTGAGAAAATTACTTAGAGGGGGGGGGGGGGGGGTTGAATAAGTATGACAAATAATAAAAGATTTAAACACATTTATTTTTATCCTGGTTCGTTGAACTCAACTACTCCAGTCCAGCCTCTCAAGAGTGATTTGCCTTTCTCAGTCAAGGACTTAATCCACTATTTAATCAAACAGATTACAATAGTAACACCTAAGAACAACTGTTCTTAGTCTTCTCAAGAGCTACTGATCCCAACTGGATCCTCTTAAGGAAAACATTTTACAATCAATGTAAAACTATTACAAGAGTAAGAATGCTTCTAAGAAGCTGTTATCACAACTGTGATATTTCTCTTAAGTTTAAGAACAATGTTACAGCAAAATAAAATATAAGAGCTTTGAGAGATTTGCTTTTGATAAGAGATTTTTGCAAGTGGTTCGTTTCTGAAGAAGATGGAGTGGACTTCTTTATATAGGCACATAGATCCATGAAGTCTTCTCAACGTTGAAGACTGTGCTGAAAAGCCTGGAGCCTTTTGTCTTTACATTGGAGGCTGTGCTGAAAAAGCCTGATGCCTTTTGTCTTCACTTTGCAGAAACTTTCCTTAGAATGGAATGCACAGATAAAACCTTTTTGTCTGTGTTCTTGTGTCTAGCACAGAAGAGGAAAGAGCTGTTGAGATATGCCAACGTACATATTCAAATCTTCTTCACTAAAATAAGTTCAGCTATCAACATTAGAGTCTGGATCTTTAGAATCTCCAGAGTAGAGATCTTCTGGATCTTCAGAGTCTTGGGATGTTCTTCAGATTGTGCTGAATCAGAGTATGTGCAGCTTGTGTGCTTGAGCGTGTAATTCTGTCAGAGTAGAGTCTTCTATATCAGATTCTCAATACTTATGCAGCGCAGTATCTTCAGAGTCTTCTGATGACTAAGCTTCTGATCTCTCAGAGTCTTCTATTCTTTAGAGGCTTCTGCTTCAGAATCTTTAGTAAATAGCACTCAGATTCTTATTGAGGCAGCGTTCAGATTTTCATTTAAGATGCTCTTGAACCTATGATGACTTTCATAATATCATTATTCAGGTCCAAATTTGCTCTTTAAGAATATTTTCTTTAGTACCTGTAGCAAACATTCTAGAACAAATTTAGAGTATATAATTCTTGAATACAAAATTCATAAGTGTTATCATCAAAACATAGAGATATTACTAAGAAACAATCTATGTTCTTACAGCATGTCCATTGGCTTGGGTACCAAAGGATCCTTCATGAATTTCTTTCATCAACATGTCTGCTTCATGCCTTTCTACATATCTGAGCAAGACCATATCATAATTTCTCTTATACATCACATCATCATTCAAGAAGAAACTACCAGCCAATCTTCACAAAGTTTTCTTATCCTTCTTGGATACCCCAAGTGGGTACTCTTGATTCTGAAGAAAACATTTAATATCATAATACCAAGGTTTATCATCAACAACCTCTTCAACTGCAAACATGTGACTTGGTCTATCAAGACGTATAACGTTAATTTTTGGCACATCATTTCAATGACTTACCACAATCATAGAGGATAAATTCACTAAAGCATCTGCCATTCGATTCTCTGCTCTGGGTATATGGTGAAACTCAACCTTGTTGAAGAAAGTTGACAACCATCTTGCATAATCGTGATAAGGAATCAAATCAGGTTAACGTGTCTCCCACTCCCCTTTAATCTGATTAATCACCAGGGATGAATCTCCATACACATCAAGCATCTTGATTTTTAAATCAATAGCTTCTTCCAAGCCCATCATACACGCTTAATACTCTTCTGCATTATTTGTGCAAGTGAACACCAGCCTTGCAGTAAAAAGGAATATGAAAACCATGAGGAGTAACGATAATTGCTCCAATACCATTCCATACTCATTAACAGCTCCATCAAAAATCAAACCCCATCGGGATCCAGGATCAAGCCCTTATTCAAGTAATGGTTCCTCACAATATTTAACCTTTAGATACATCACATCTTCATCAGGAAAATTGAACCTGATAGGCTGATAATCATCAATTGGTCGGTGTGCCAAATGATCAGCCAAAACACATCCTTTTATCGCTTTTTGAGTTCGATAATCATATTCTGACAATAACATTTGCCAACGAGCAATCCTTTAAGTTAAGGCAGGCTTTTCAAAGATATACTTGATTGGATCCATTTTGGACATCAACCAAGTTATACGATTCAAAATATACTAGCCGAGGCGCTTGGCATCCCAAGCTAAAGCACACCATGTCTTTTCAAGCATTGAGTACCGAGACTCAAAATCGGTGAACTTCTTGCTCAAATAGTAAATGGAAAATTCTTTTTGACCATATTTATCTTGTTAACCCAGAACACATCCCGTTGACTCTTCCAGCACGATCAAATACATGATCAAAGGTCTTCCTTCCATGGGAGGAGACAAAATAAGAGGTTCAAGAAGATACTATTTAATTCTTTCGAAAGCTTTATGAAAATCTTCTGTCCATACACAACCCTGGTCTTTGTGGAGAAGCTTGAATGCCTTTTTGACTGACAATAAATCCAAACAAATTTCCATAACGGACACCAAAAATGCATTTATTAGGATTCAGACGGAGCTTAGACTTTCTCAAACGTTGAAATAGCTTCAATAAATATTCAATATGATATTCTTTAGTGTTTGACTTACAAATCATATCATCCACATATACCTCAATTTCTTTGTGCATCATATCACGAAACAGAGTGGTCATAACTCTCTGGTACGTTGCACTGACATTTTTCAAACCGAAGGACATCACTCTGTAACAGAATGTTCCCTAGAGTGTAAAGAATGTTGTCTTTTCCATATCCTCAGGCGCCATCTTTATTTGATTATAACCGGAAAATCCATCCATAAATGAAAAGATATTGAACTTAGCAGTATTATCTACCAGCATATCAATATGTGGCAGTGGAAAATCATCTTTCGGACTTACTTTATTCAAATCTCTATAGTCAACGCACATTCAGACTTTTCCGTCTTTCTTTGGAACAGGCATAATATTAGCCACCCATTGAGGATACTCAGCAGTCACAAGAAACCCAACATCAATATGCTTTTGAACCTCCTCCTTAATCTTCACAGTCATGTCATGGTGAGTTCTTCTCAACTTCTTCTTCACAGGTGGACATTCAGGCTTTAATGGCAAACGATGCTCTACAATATCAGTATCAAGGCCATGCATGTCCTGATAGGACCAAGAAAATACATCAACATATTCTCTAAGAAGCTATACCATCCTCTTCTTAACATCTGACTGAAGCAGTGCCCCTATATTGACTTCTTTATTATCATCATTGGAACCCAAATTAACCAATTCCACCAGCTCATCATGAGGTTGAATAGTCTTTTCCTCGTGCTCAAGCAATCGGGAAATTTCATCTAGAATCTCTTCAACATCCTCTTCTTCCGCTTCAAACACATGGAACTCAAAGTTAGGAGGGGCATAGGGTCATTGTTTTCAATGGGTTTAACAAACAATCTGCATAATGATTTATGTTTGATTTTAGAATATGAACAAGAAGTGCAAATATCATGCAGATAAAAGTGATCATCACATTATTATTTCTTGGTTCTTTATGTTAACATTTTTTAGAATAAATCAAAAAGGGAAAAATAATATGGATAAACAGAATAAAATTTTATTGATGATGATAAAAGTTGAAACAAAGCCCTCACAAATTCAGTTTCACCTTGGGCAGAGTGAAAGGACTTTTGAAAGAAACAAAAACAAATTACTTTGAAACATGAACAATAGTAGGAATGTCAACAACAATCCAATTCTAGCATATCAATCCACACGTCACAAGGTTAGACGTTTCTTCCTTTTGATCATCCTCAATGGTAGCACTGAATTCATACTTAGGTTCCTTAAGCTTCGGTCGATGAGAGTAAAAGGGTACATATACATCTTCTGTCTCAGAACTGTATCCAGGATCTTCTAAATAAGGCTCCCACTCTTGAACAGGAATTGAATCATCTTCAAAACCATCTGAGATATAATGTTCAGAGTCATGCCCCACTATGGACAGTCGAAAGGGCTAAATAAGCCTCTGATTCACTAAGGCACTTAAGTAAAACTCCCTCATGAGTCTTTTTAAACAACTCATTTCCCAAAAGAACGTAACTCAAAGCTCGATACCTGACTTCCCTTTTTGTCGATGTCGTTGGATTTTACATATACTCCACTATTGGTTTCCTCCAATCTCCATCCACCAAGCTATCTATTTCGAGTATTTTAAAATTCTTTTTATCAGCGCACCCTAGCCTTGTCATTTCCAAGTCTGATGGGGACAGTCTGGCTGACACAACTCTTCCTCTAACTTCAACTGTATCTTGTAGTTTTTCTTTCAAAATTTTATACCCTGAAGCAATTTGGGCCAAATCATTAGCCACTTGATTCTCCAGTCAAGGTATGTGTCGAATACTAACCATTTTAAATCTTTTCAATAATCGATTGGCTATTACAAAGTACACAATAAGATTTTCTTTGATGCATTTGTACTCTTTTGTAATTTTCTTTATGACTAACTCTGAGTCTCCCATTATTTCTACTCGAGTTGCCCCCAATTCCAACAATATTTCAAGTCCGGCTATTAAAGCCTCATATTCAGCCTCATTATTTGAATAGAGACCTTCGACTTTGTACTTGAATTTTGTTGGAATTTTATTGGGAGAAATGATCAACACTCCTACACCAGCTCCATCTCTATGACTAGAGACGTCGAAATATAACTTCCAAGGCTCGAGTTCGAGATAAGTTATATTATTTTCATTCATGGAGTGGTTGAATATAAAGTCTGCTACCACTTGTCCTTTAATAGCCTTTAAAGGTATATATGTTAAGGAATACTCAGTCAAAGCTAACGCCCATTTACCAATTCGACTATACAAAATTGGTTTGGAAAACATATGTTTAATGACATCAAAATGGGACGAAACATAAACATCAACTGGTTTTATGTAATGCTTCAACTTTGTACAAGAAAAATACAAGCATAAACACAATTTTTCAACTATGATATACCTAGTTTCTGCGTCATTTAAAACTCTACTAAGGTAGTTGTAGCAGGGAAATTTGTGAGTGTAAGCTATTGATTAACTTAACTCAAAAAAATGAAGAACACCACCGCACTTTTATTTTTATCCAAAAAAAAAAAGAAAGGAAAAAGAGCGAACAAAACCAAAGAGTTTTAAAACAAGAACAAATAAACAGAGATCTGGGTAAGGGGGTTGGTTATGCAATGGGAAGGTGTTAGCCCCCAAAACGTCTATAGTATTCTATAGGAGCCCTTTGAAATAGTTACGCTTTTTTGGTTTTAAAATGGTTTGTTTAAAATAGATTGGGGAGATGAGAAGAGAATTATTTTTTTAGATTTTTGTGTTTGGAGAGACTTATCGCCTCATGCCTACGTACCCACAAAGTGAAATATATGATCAAAACCTCGTATTTCGTGGTACAAATAACAAAAAATTTGTTGGTTTTAATTAATTTTAAATGTAAAAACAAGCCGTCATTTTAAGGAAAAAACTACGACTAGTCACCCACAAGTATAAGACAACATTTACATCACCTAAAGATGGAGGATTTTGCTTGGATTATCAATAAGTCTATCACTCAACATGTAAGTGGAAAATATTAACATCTTAATACTATGGAGAATAGAAGAATTATATCTCAACTATGGAAATGACTCATGTCTAAACTTTATGAAAAGTTTTAAAATAAAAAGTGCACAAAAGGCACAAAAGGAGTGATGAGTTCTTTTGTATTTTTATGTCTTTTGAAATTGGTCAAAATATGATTAACATTGATTGACTTTTATTAATAAAAAACAAATTTTAAAAATCACTTGACAAAAATCAAGGTTTTATTATGAAAGTGGTTTTGAAGTTTGAAAACAAGAAAGTTTTGAAAGAGGAAGAAGATTTTGAAAATTTAAGAAGGGGAGAAGATGAAGTGACTATCCTAGAAAGCAAAATAAAAGCTAGAGATAAGAAGGATCTAACCAACTTGTAGCACACTCCATAGCAAGCCAAATAAGAATTCCATCCATCTTGAAGCATAAGCCAATAAGCAAGCCAAATAAAGAAAAAGATCCATAATACTCCAAGCATAGGGAAAGAGCCCTAATTCTAAGTCCAATGGTCCAAGAATAGTCTAAGAAGTCCAAGGGTTAAGAATAGTCCAAGAGCATAGCCAAAAAGTTAAGAGCACCAAATGTTTTAGAGGTTTAATCTTTTATTAGTGTTTTTGAACAAAGTGTGGTCCAAATGGACAAAAGAAATATGGTGGAAACATAAACATGTGTCCAACGGACAAAAGGAAAAATAGCGGAAGCATAAACAAAAGTATGATATGAGATGGTAATAATGGAGTATAAAAATAAAAGAGAGATAGAGAGTAAGAAAGAAACATAAACAAAATTAGTACAATGATAATGTTAGTGAGTAAGTAATTAGTCATTAGAGCCAATGATCAACGATGGTTAACTCTTGCACTTAAGCCAAAGTTGACGAAAACTCATTAGAGGATTGATAAAATCAAAGCCTCCTAACAACAAGCTTCATAGGTGATAGACATAAGACAAATAATCAACCATACTTGAACTTTCAAACATAGGTTTGAGCCACGAATGATCAATTTCTGATTACGGGACAATTTAACGCTATGTGAAGCAATCGTAATCGAGTTTATGTAGAAACCACAACTATCTGAGGCTGGTCAATAACAATGTTAGTGCTAATGCATGCTAGAGAAGTGATATGTAGATCACTCTCCGAAAGAAATGCCACACGAAAAGAAAATAGGTAACGATCTCATCTTCATCAAGAACTTGAAACAAGTTCAAAAGATATCGAAGATTTTCACCGATCAAAAGAAAAAGAGAAGAGGAGAGGGAATGCCAAATTGAATTACAAGTTCAAGATCATTCCATCTTTAAGTTCATCCACTCATCTTGGTGGATTAAAGCACTAAACATATCATTAACCCAAGGCACCTAAAATGAATTGAATAATTCACTTTAAAGATAGATTTGAATTGATGAATGTTTATCCAACTTCACCTACACCCTAAGTCCAATGAATTTAAAGAGGAAAATGACCTTTAAAAGTGTATTTCATGGCCAAAACCAAAAGGAAATGAAAGAAGAAGAGGTGGGAACCAGAATAGTTCCAAAATAAAGCCAAAAACTCAAAAATATCACTGAGTAACTGGTTACCCTATATAAGGTAACTGGTTACTCTGCTAACAGCAGTGAAAAATCGGCAGCAAAACAAGGCTAAAAAGTGGCAAAAACTTGATCAATCATTTCTACAAACACCTCATGATTAAGGGTGCAATTGAGCACGAAAATTCAAGTAAAATAACAACAATTAATCACCAATAGAACATGATATGTAAGATCCAAAGATCAAGCAACAATGATCAATAATGGATCACATTGTGAAAGATGCATCAAGAGCAACAATGGTGGATCAAGAAATTACCACTTCAAATCTGAAAATTCTTCAAATCAACTCCACAAACCCCACTTCAAAGCTTTGACCTACTAGAGCTGAGGATGAAAAAGTGAATGGATGAAGGTTTAGCTCAAAGATTAGTAAATTCTAATGATGAACTTACTAATCTTTCAAAGGAGGAAGAGCTTTGGTGAATTTGGTAATTGGAGAAAAATTGAAAGTCAAGAAAGAGTTTGAAAAGGTGATCTTGGATATCAAAAACTTGAGAAATGAGAGAAATGAGGCCTCTATTTATAGGATTTTGTAAGTAAGAATTGCGCCTAAGAGGGGGGGGGGTTGAATTAGGTTCTTTTGAAATTTTCTGGTTTTAAGAGAGTTATGTTACTTTCTTTTAGCGGAGTGATGTTATGAAAGCTTGTAAAGGCAGAAAGTAAAAGAGACACAGGAAATTATAGTGGTTCCCCTCACACTCCGAGTGTACTCCACTCCCCTTTCGACTCGAAAGAGATTTCACTATAGTTAGGATCAGTGTACAACTTTCTTTCTAACCTATAGGGAGATCAAAGGCTCTTAAACACCTTTAAGATCTAAACACTAAGTGCAATGAGAACAATCCTCTCCAATGCACACACTTGCTTTCAACAATCCTGAACAGCAAGGGGAAATAAATACAATCTGATTTTTGTAATGATTTGTAACAATGTATACAGTTGTTTATCAATGCTGAGATTGATCTTCTCTTTCAATGGGAATTTCCACAAGTTTCTAAGAATTATTACTCAAGAATTTTCTTTTCAAAGGATATGAAATTTATGCAGAAAATTCTTTGTGAAAAGTGATTTTTCTTAGATGTGGAAAGATGAAATTATGATAAAGATTTTGAAAGAGAATTGAAAGAGATGTATATTTGAATTTTGAAAGATTTAGGTATTTATATTACACAAACACCTCTTGAGAAAAACATGCAAATCTCCAGAAAAATTGATGAACAGTTGTCATGTTTCAAAGGAAACATTCCACAGAAATTCGATTGAAGAGATGCAATTTTTCAGAAAGATTTTTCAAAAACGTTCAGTGAGCAATCGATTGCACAAAGAGCCTAATCGATTTCACCTTCACAAAAACACTTTAAAATTCAAATTTTAAATAGAGCAATCGATTTCACCTTTGGACCAATCGATTGCACTTCAAAACAGAAGTGAAAACTTGAGAAATTTTTAATCATGCAATCGATTGCATCAAGGCAGCAATCGATTGCTTGCTGAAACAAAATCAAAAAGAGTTTAAAACATTGATCATGCAATCGATTGCTCTAAGAGTGCAATCGATTGCACTTACAAAAACTTAGAAAAATTCTCATTTAAAAAGCTTGTGTTAGTGTGAAAAGTAATGTAAACGATTTTTAATGAATTAAGCAATTAGGACTTAAATACTTAATGGAAGTTCTCATTATACCTTCTGAGGAAAACATCTTTAAAGTCGTGTCTTTGTCCTGATGCTTGGTTGATCATCTTTGCCTTCTTAAGTGATTTGTCTTCATCAAAACATATGTTGATCTCTGAGAATCTTGATCCCACATTCTCCCCTTTTTTATGATGACAAATCATTCTTCTTTTGTTGCAATGTTCTTTCCGGAAAATTTTTCTCTCCCTCAATTTGTGAAGTTGACAAGTTTTTCTCCCTCTTAATATGTGAAGTTGAGAAGTTCTGAATTTGTATTGAGGTTTGAAATAGTCTTGTATTTGTACCTTAAGGATCAAGGAAAGAAAACAAGCAAGAAAAGAGTAACATCCTTCTCCCCCTTTTGACATTATCAAAGAGAAGGGAAAGATGGATTAAGGAAAAATAATATATATAGACAATAGACGTAGAGATATACATAGATAATAATTTGAAAATAAAATACCAACTTAGTCATAAATTCAAATTGCAAATTGAAAACAGTACAAAGAAACTAGAAAGTACGGAATTCAAATAACATAAATGACTTAAAAAGAAACATAAAACACATAGTAAAAAGTTTATGACAGATCCATGTTGGGGTCAAAGGTTGGTTGGTTTAGAAATGTTGTCTGGAAAGGTGATGGATGAGTTGGAGGGACAACTGGGTTCAAAGGATCATAGGGCGGAATGTATAAGTGAGAGTACAGATAGGAGAATTGTTGATTGACGACCTCTTGGAAGTTGTTGATCAGAGTGTTTGTTGACTCTTGAATAGCATTGTATTGGTCATTGATGGAAGTGTTGAGATTTCAAAACTGTTGAGTCATGTAATTCATTAATTGTTGGTTACTCGGGCCATTTCCAGAAGGAGGAGGAACGTCACCATCGTCTTCATTCTCTTTCTCATCATTATCAGCCATTCCTTCACCAAGGTAAACAATGGTTTTCGTTTCCGGGTTGTATTTGAGACCCATCCGAGAGTCCATATTTTTTATTGAGATTTTGTTGATACTTGAGTCCATGAGACACTTATCAAACCCTTCAAAGTCTACTTCAAAAAGTTCCAAAATCTGTGTGATGAACCATGCATATGGCAGAAACTTGGACTTTTCGTTGATTCCACGCATGTGAACCAAGATTAAATAAGCCCAACTTATTTGAATGTCATGCTTAATAGTGTATAGAATCTGCATTTCTAGATCAGTCACAATGCAGTGGTTTCCGGCTCTTGGGAACATTATGTAAACCATAAAATAATGAAACAGTCGATCATCAATGTTAAAGATACCTGTCAACCATGAGTTTCGAGAGGGTTCCATGCCGCCTAAGGATCTGACACGTTTTGCATGGAATTCTGCTTCAGTCATACGACCAAGACTCCAATAGAATTTTCGTTTGTTGTATGCTTGCCAGAGGTCTTCGTTTTCTTCATAGAGTCTCCCACCAGAGGTTGGAATATTCAGAATCCTACCAAGTGTTTTTGAGTGGAGTGGGATTCTTTTTCCTTGAACATATGTTACCAACTTGCCTTCTTCCATTTGTAGGTTTCTATAGAACAATCTTACCAAATCTGGATAATACAACCCGGATGAGGAAATCACAGGTTCCAACCCACATGCAATCAAAGTTTCTTGAAAAGAAAAACATTCTTTAGGGAATGATGAGAGAATACCATATTTTGGTGTTTTCACAACCTTCTTCTGAAAGTACTTAGTGAACTTTTCCCTTTGTTCATCATCCAAGTGTTGAAGAACAAGTGGAATTTTTGAAGATGAGGAGGCTGGACCTTTGCCTTTGTCTTGTGCTGAAATCTTCCTCTTTGAGCGTGAAGCCATGGGAAAATGATGGAGGATTTGAGTTTTAGGGTTTGTGAAGGATGGTTTTTGAAGAGATGGTTAAAGAAGGTTATGAGAAGTTGGGTTTTATAATGGTTGAGAGAAGAGATAAATTTTAATGTGGGATATGAGTAGTTGAAGGCATTGATGATTAAGACTTTGGGAATATGACAATTAATGGTCAAAGATTTTGAGACTAAGATTAAGTAGTAAAGGCTAGTCATAGGTAGGTCAAAAGTATAATGATAGGGTAGTTGAAAAGTTTAAGAAATCATGGATCTATTAAATAGAAAGAAAAAAAAAACAGTTTTACAGTAGGTGCAATCGATTGGCACAATGGTTCAGTCGATTGCTCCAAAAAATAGAAACGAATTTTGACAAAAACTACAGAGTGCAATCAATTGACACAGGGGTGCAATCGATTTCTTGCTTCAAAAATTAATAAAATTTGTAAAACTTACAGTGAGAAATCGATTGACACAGAGGTGCAATCAATTACATGCAGTGAAATTTTGAGAAAAATGCCACAGATGGAGTTCTTTCATGATTCAACGTTAGTTTCATCCAGAATTCCAAGTTTAGCCTAGGGACAAGATTCCAAACTTGATTTCTTTCAAACTGGTTCAGTTCTTCTTGCATAGATATTATCCATTGATCATCGCCTAAGGCTTCATCGATTTTGGCTGGTTCAATTTGCAAAATAAATGCCATGTTAAGACAAGCATCCTTGAGATTTAATCTTGTTGTAACACCTTGACTGATATCACCAATGACTTTATCGATCAGGTGATCTCTATGAGTTCTCCATTATTTTGGTAGATCATTGTGTACTTCGTTTTGTTGTGAATCCTCTTGCCTCTGTTTTGGTTGATCACTTGCAATATCTTTGAGAGTGTTTTCTTGAGAGGTTTCTACTTCATCGGATTTCTCGTCAAACTTACCGAGATTGTCTTTGTCATTGTTTAAGACAAAGCATTTACACCTGAATATGTGGAAGAAGGATATGTTTGGTTTTCTTCCTTTGAACAGTTCATAGGGGGTTTTCTTGAGAATTGGTCTGATGTTCACACAATTACTTACAAAACACGTCGTGCTTACTGCATCTGCCCAAAAATATTTAGGAAGGTTTGAATCACTAAGCATTGTTCTTGCAAGTTCTACCAACGACCGATTCTTTCTTTCTACGACACCATTTTGCTGTGGAGTTCTTGGTGCAGATAAATTGTGTGAGATTCCATTTTCCTCGCAGAATTCTTCAAATAGAGCGTTCTGGAATTCTCCACCATGGTCACTTCTAATGGAGACAATTGAAAGTGACTTCTCATTCTGAATCTGTTTTGCATACTTCTTAAATGCTTTGAAAGCTTCAATTTTCTTCACTAAGAAGAAAGTCCATGTATATCTAGAGAAGTCATCAACAATTACTAATGCATAAACATTACCTCCAAAACTTTTTGTTCTTGAAGGTCCAAAGAGATCCATGTGTAACAATTGTAGTGGCCTAGTTGTGGGCACCACATTTTTGGATGTGAAAGTTGATTTGGTATGTTTCCCTTTTTGGCATGCGCCACACAATCTATCTTTGATGAATTTGATCTTTGGAAGACCAACAACTAAGTCATGTTTGATCAATTTGTTCAAATGCTCCATATGAATGTGAGCAAATCTTTTGTGCCATAACCAAGAGTTGTTGTTGTTCGCCATAAGACACTTAACCTTCAAAGATATGTTATCAAGGGAAATCATAAAAATATTATTGATTCTATTACCTTTTAATATTACCTCAGAAGTGACTTCGTTTTCTATCAAACATTCATCTTTAGTGAAGTTGATTCTGAAACCTTTGTCACAAAGTTGACTAATGCTAAGTAGATTATGCTTTAGGCCTTCTACATAAAGGACATATTCTATGGTTGTAAAAGGTGGTGCACCAATGCTGCCTACGCCAAGGATCTTTCCTTTGTTATTATCATCATAGGTTACAAATCCTTTGGCCTTAAGTGTTAGATGTGAAAATTTGGTAATGTCACCCGTCATATGCCTTGAACACCCACTATCAAGATACCACTGATATGAGGAGGTCTTCAAGCATACCTACAAAACAAGATTAAGTTTCATTAGGTACCCAACTTACCTTGGGTCCTTCATAGTTAGTGCCTTTCTTGACCCACACATAATGCCCCTTTGCAACACTAAAGTTTCTAACATAACAGGCATTAGGTGTATGGCCTTTGATACCACAATAAAAACAAGTGGGCTCAAAATTACTCTTGTATCTAGAAGGATAAGGTTTTTTCTTATTAACAACCTTCTTCTTGGGGTACTGATGAACCACTTTAGGCTTGACCACTTTCTCTTTTGGAGGTTGTTCACTAGCTTTAACAAAGATGGTTTTGTTGGAACTTGGTTTAGAAAATTTTGAGTAACCAAGTCCACTTTTATCATTTGAAAATCTTTGTTGGCTAAAAACAGCCTCTAATCCAATTTGTTCTTTTTCATACCTTTCAAGAATTCTTTTTAATTGGACAATTTGAAAAGAATGTGACTCACACTTTATGCATACAAAATTATGTTTTTGATCACTAATCAATTTCTGTTTTTCATTTTTGAAATTCTTTTCCATAGTTTCAATTTTTTCTTCTAGAGTTGAAATTTGATTCTTTTGTGATGAATTAGTTTTGTACAGAATTTTGCATTCACTCAGAAGTTCATCGATTGCCCCTTGAGCATCATCATCATAAATTAAAAAATTATTACTAACCTTGTCGTCTTCATCATCAGAATGATGTGAGGCCATTAGTGCTAGATTTGCGCTTTAATCACTATCTGATTCTGATGAGGAGCTTATCTCGTTATCTTCTCATGCTACATATGCTTTATTTTTCTTAAATCCCTTTTTTCTTTTAGAGACATCGTTCTTGGAAAGTTTAGGACTATTTGGTTTGATGTGTCCTAATTTTCCACATTCATAGCATTTGACATCTTGTGTGGATGTTGGCGCCTCTTTCTCTTTGCTTTTTGAAAACTTCTTCCTTTTCATATAGTCAGAATTCCCAATATTATTTTTTAAAACCAAAATATTTTACTAACCTTTTTACAAGAAGCATGAAGTTTTCATCTTCAACCGGATCGTCTGCTTTTTCTACTTCTTTGGAATCAGCCTTTAATGCGATGCTTTTAGATTTCTTCTCTTGATTCTCATGTTTCTCCAATCGCCCAAGTTCTGTTTCATATTCTTGAAGTTTTCCGAACAATGTGGCGGATGTCATTGTGGCTAGGCTTTTCTTTTCAGAAATTGCTGTCACCTTGGGCTGCCATTCTCTGGACAAAGATCTAAGTACTTTAAGATTTAATTCATCATTAGTTAATGTCTTACCATGTGCTATAAGATAATTTGTCAAGTGCACGAATCTTTTCTGCAAATCAAGAATTGATTCTCCTGGCTGCATTTTGAATAACTTGTATTCTTGACTCAACGTGTTCAATGTAACACCCTTCTAACCCCACATGAAAATACATAAATAATCAGAGTAAATTAACATGCTTTCACAAAAGGGCGTCACACATAATTTCAAAACATCAAAACCACCTGTCATGTTTTAAACACTCAAATAAAATAATCATGCTTTTCAAAGTTCACTTTGCATGTAGCAGCGGATTCAATTTATATTCATAATTCTTTTCACATAGCATTCATGTTCATCTCATAATTCAACAATACTTGGGCACTAAGGCCAACATCACAATATTTCGATACATTTAAAACACAACTTAAAATACATAAAATATCTCTAAAGCAAAAACCCAAACAATCCCAATGTTACATAACCAGAGCATGACTCGACCCAACATAATTAAAATACTAAACGATTGCACCAGCAGAGACCTCACAACTATTAGCAGTACAACTCCAAGATACCTGCACGATGTCATAAAGTACATCATTCCAACAGAAGGGTGAGAAATATTACCATAATAATCAAAGCACATAATCATATATAAATGCGCAAGTACAAAATACATACGTTTCACATTTTCTCACCACAATGCATATTAACACAATAACCATGCACATAATATATATATATATATATATATATATATATATATATATATATATATATATATATATATATATATATATATATATATATATATATATATATATATATATATATATATATATATATATATATATATATATATATATATATATATATATATATATATATATATATATATATATATATATATATATATATATATATATATATATATATATATATATATATATATATATATATATATATATATATATATATATATATATATATATATATATATATATATATATATATATATATATATATATCCATAACATCAAATACACATATTATACTCCTCACCACAATACCTCACATACCCACTAACATACATCGCAAAGCATATATGTATAAAACCAAGCATTTCATCATGCATACATTCGCAATTACAATTAATCCTCACAAACATACACGTTATGTTTCATTCATCACGAATCATATAACATACGCCATCATGTTTAATCATCAATTCATTATTCAATATCTTTCTCAATTACTCAATCGCAACCCACAATTCAACAATTCATACTCACATGCATATTTCATATAACACTCATAACCATGCCATGTGACTCACTTAAAACTCACCCAATATCACCAATCTCCTTTTTAGGATTATGGGTACGTCACTTATACCCTACCAGGAATAACACCTCAGTTATTCTACCCCGGTAATTACTCCACTAGGAACGACACATTGTCATTCTACCCCAGTGGGTACAAATCTTTCACATAAACATTATTATCTATATTACTCTCATATTTACCAATCATTACCTATATATATGTACTATTATATTCTCAGGCATTATTCACAATTCATCACATACATTACACTGCATGTATATATATATATACACAACTAAGCATACTCATCAATCATGCTTCTACAATTCACATCATTTTCACACAAACATTTATAATTATACTTATTCATACATCTCAATCATTCCATACATCGCAATGTATCCATATAAGTATTTATATATAAATAGAACATCAAGCATATACAATATGCATTCACCAATGTTTACATCAATCCATGTAAACCCACATATATATACATATCTTCAAGCATACTCACTCATGCCATTATCGCAATTCGTGTTAGTTCACATAAACATACACAATATGTTTACATCATCACCATTTCACATAAACATTCACATACATGTTTATTTCACCAATGCATCATATAAAGATGAATTATGCAACTCATAGAGACCGACTCACGACTCTATGCAGATGCAAATGCGGTACCGACTCAATTCAGCAGGTTCAATTGAAGAACCAAATGGAACCATCGTTCGTTACCGAAGTAACTCCCCGTCGGGACTACGATGTTCACCCATTGCTCACACCCCACATGGACACACAATGTTTATGGATTGCTCACACCCCACATGGGCACACAATCCGATTGCTCACACCCCACAAGGGCACACAATCGTTCTGCAGATTCTACGCGGAATTAAATATAGACCATCGCTCACACCCCACATGGGCACACGATGTCTCTGCAGATCCTACACGGGATCAAATAACAAAAATGCATATCATGATGCTTCACATGCAAACGTGACTCAATCAACTATAAACCATCGCTCACACCCCACATGGGCACACGAGGTTTCTGCAGATTCTACGCGGGATCAATCAACACAAAATGCATACATGTTTACAAACATACTCATGCATCTATCACATTTCACTGCATACATTTATTATGCATTCACAACATATATATCATAATGCAAATATATATATTCATCATTTATTTCACAGCATTTCATACATGGTTCTCATACAAAATGACTCAATCAGTTATAGACCATCGCTCACACCCCACATGGGCACACGATGTCTCTGCAGATCCTACACGGGATCAATCAACACAAACTGCATACATATTCGCAAATATATTATCATGCATTCTTCACACATCAACACGTACAATTATCATGCACTCACAATGTGTATTATATTCATCATTCATCACAATTGTCATGCATTTTTATTCAATTCTAAACAATGCATAATTTGCCCAAAGGCCACGATTCAAAATCATATTCATACACTAGGATTCACGTCTTACGGCTACCCATAGCACATCACAAACCAGCATATAAGCTATTAAATCAAAGAAGGGTCGATTGCAACCGAAACCCCAAGCCACGACAGCACCATGCAACAGGGAAAATTCATCCTGCTACGTTCGCTACACGCTCGCCTAGCGAGCTGCTAGCGAGCGTTCGCTACCTCCTCGCCTAGCGAACTACTAGCGAGCAAGAACAGAGGCTATAGACCTCGTTCTCTACCCCGTTTGCCATAGCGAACCTCCAGCGAGCTCCTCGCTACTCCCTTCGCTGCCAGCGAGGGACATCAGGATCTCACTGTCCCAAGTCTGGGACCGTTCGCTGCACGCTCTCCTAGCGAGCTGCTAGCGAGCGTTCGCTGCGTGCTCGCCTAGCGAGCTGCTAGCGAGTCGCCTGTGGACAACAACATTCAGTTATGCTCCAGCACCTCCAAACTCACCAAAATCACCCGATTAAATCCAAAGTTATTCCAGTAGCCTTAGTCTAACATATCCCGACTAAGCTACGAAAGTTATTCTCGATTCTAACCGTCTGAACATCGGCTTCTATCGATTTCTATCATTTCGACCTAAATGGAAACAAGGTTGGAAAACAACCAAACTCATCCACACACATACACAATCATACACAATGATTAAGATAGTAAGATTTCACACCCTTACCTTAGATTAATCGAAGCCATAGGATGTTCTTGATGATTCTCCAAGTTTTCCTCTTTTTCTCCTCTTTTCTCTTCTTCCTCTTTCTTTCTTTCTTTTCTTTTTCCTTCCACTTTCTCATATATATATCTTTCCCTTTATTTCTTTCCATTGAATTTCCTCTCTCAAAACATCTATCAATCCATTTAAATAATCATCTAATTATTCAAATAATTAGAATAATCCAAATAAATCAATTATTTAACACAAATAATTAATCATTGAAAATTGGGTTGTTACATTCAACCTTGACCTTTTAACTTCAATGGTTCCCTCATGTGTTTCCACTAAAGTGTCCTAGATTTCCTTTGTTGTTGTACATGTTGAGATACGAAAGAACTCGTCCATACTTAGTGCACTTTGTAGGAGATTGATTGCCTTTTTGTCATAAAGAACCTTTTTCTTATCATCGTCATCCCATGAGGCTTTGGTCTTTGCTGATCCTACACCGTTAACGACCGCTGTAGGAACAAACAGACCATTTTGAACAGCATCCCATATTTCATCTCCTTGTGTTTCTAAGTGAGCCTTCATACGAATTTTCCAAAAATCAAAGTATTTACCACAAAATAGTGGAGGCTTGTTGCTACTACCACTGTCTTTGAATACACCTTTGTTATTTGCGGAAGCCATACAGGATTGATTAGGAACAGGTTACCTAAACCTGCTCTGATACCAATTATAAGTAAGAATTGCACCTAAGAGGGGGGGGGGGGTGAATTAGGTTCTTTTGAAATTTTATGGTTTTAAGAGAGTTATGTTACTTTCTTTTAGCGGAGTGATGTTATGAAAGCTTGTAAAGGCAGAAAGTAAAAGAGACATATAGTGGTTCCCCTCACACTCCGAGGGTACTCCACTGCCCTTTCGACTCGAAAGAGATTTCACTATAGTTAGTATTAGTGTACAACTTTCTTTCTAACCTATAGGGAGATCAAAGGCTCTTAAACACCTTTAATATCTAAACACTAAGTGCAATGAGAACAATCTTCTCCAATGCACACACTTGCTTTCAACAATCCTGAACAGCAAGGGGAAATAAATACAATCTGATTTTTGTAATGATTTGTAACAATGTATACAATTGTTTATCAATGCTGAGATTGATCTTCTCTTTCAATGGGAATTTCCACAAGTTTCTAAGACTTATTCTCAAGAATTTTCTTTTCAAAGGATATGCAATTTATGCAGAAAATGCTTTGTGAAAAGTGATTTTTCTTAGATGTGGAAAGATGAAATTGTGATAAAGATTTTGAAAGAGAATTGAAAGAGATGTATATTTGAATTTTGAAAGATTTAGGTATTTATATTACACAAACACCTCTTGAGAAAAACATGCAAATCTCCAGAAAAATTGATGAACAGTTGTCATGTTTCAAAGGAAACATTCCACAGAAATTCGATTGAAGAGATGCCATTTTTCAAAAAGATTTTTCAAAAACGTTCAGTGAGCAATCGATTGCACAAAGAGCCCAATCGATTGCACCTTCACAAAAACACTTGAAAATTCAAATTTTCAATAGAGCAATCGATTGCACCTTTGGACCAATCGATTGCACTTCAAAACAGAAGTGAAAAATTGAGAAATTTTTAATCATGTAATCGATTACACCAAGGCAGCAATCGATTGCTTACTGAAACAGAATAAAAAAGAGTTTAAAACATTGATCATGCAATCGATTGCTCTAAGAGTGCAATCGATTGCACTTACAAAAACTTAGAAAAATTCTCATTTAAAAAGCTTGTGTTAGTGTGAAAAGTAATGTAAACGATTTTTAATGATTTGAGCAATTAGGACTTAAATACTTAATGGAAGTTCTCATTATACCCTTTGAGGAAAATATCCTTAAAGTTGTGTCTTTGTCCTGATGCTTGGTTGATCATCTTTGCCTTCTTAAGTGATTTGTCTTCATCTAAACATATGTTGATCTCTGAGAATCCTGATTCCACATATTTAGGCTTGGAAAATTTGGTGGATTGGAATTTGGTTTGGAATCAAAGTTAAGCTTGGAATTTGAATTTGGAGGGAAATTCAAGATCAAGTGGTGATTAGTGAAGGTGTATGGTGGATTAATTATAATGAGGAAGGGGATTTAAAATGAAGTGATCTAGAATATTCTCATGTTGCAATATTTAAATTTGGTGCCAAAAATGTTGCAGAATTTGAATTTGCCCAATTTTCACAAAATTCGTACAGGGTAACTGGTTATTCTATATCAAGTAACTAGTTACTACAAGTAAAAATGTTAAAAATTACCTTTTTGATGTATTGTCTTGGCTCTGGCTCAATTCTTTTGCTTGTCGAAGAAGGCATGGAAATAAACACATGAACCTTGGAGTCTCTTGAATAAAAGTCAATCAAAACTTGGGAGACTCTTGATTAGATGATTTTGAATTGTTTGTAGATCAACTTCGACTTTTTTCAGATGAAGTTCATTCGAGCTGAGGGGCTAGTATTTGATATCTTTGCTCCAAATTCTTCCTGAAAAAGTTAGTAAAGGAAAAAAAACACATATTTTTTGGATTTTGATTAATGGTTAGTAAACATAAACATAAACAAAATACCAAACAAGCAAGAAAACAAAGGTGTCCGGTGATCTCCCAAGAACAAACCTGCAGAGGAAGGCAAGAGAACCAAAGCTTGCAATCTTGTTTGTGGGATGAGATGCAAATGATATGTGAGATCTTAGGGTTGAAAATTAGGGTATTACAGTAGTAAATGGCTCTTTCAACACCATTTTCATCCCCTTGAGCCAACATGCTCCCTAAGGTTTTATCTGATGCAGATATATACAACCTCATGCTTTTATTCCTACAAGGTGGTGACAGAATCGAAGGATGACTCAAGTAATCCTTAATTTTGCCGAAGGCTTCTTGTTGGGTCTTCCCCCACTCGAACCCTTCCTTGTTGAGTCGAAGTAGAGGTGAGAAAGCCTGCGTCTTTCTGCTAAGATTCGATATAAACCTCCTCAAAAGGTTAATCTTGCCTAACAGTAACGGTAATTCTTTCTTTGTCGATGACGCTTTCGCTTCCATTATGGACTTGGTCTTATTCTGGTTTATTTCGATTCCCTTTTTGTGGACCACAAAGCTTAAGAAATCTCCCGCCTGCACATAGAAAGTACATTTGAGAGGATTCATTTTCAGACCATGTCTTCTCATCCTTTCAAAAGATTGTCGAAGATGGTCAATATGACTCTTCCCTGAAACAGACTTAACAACCATATCATCAATATATATATTTGCATGAAAGTATCTATATAGTCATGGAAGATCGAATTCATTTCCCTTTGATACGTTGCCCCAACATTCTTTAAACCAAAAGACATCACTACCCATTTGTAAGTGCCTAAGGCTCCTGGGCATCGAAAGGCTGTCTTAGAGACATCCTCTTTAGTAGTAAATATTTGATTATATCCAGAATACCCATCAAGCATGCTAAGGTATTCATGTCCTGCGGCAGAATCGACTAACACTCTGCCATAGGCATTGAATATTCGTCTTTTGGAGTTGCAGCATTTAAATCTCTAAAATCTATGCATACTCTTAAAGAGCCATTTTTTTTAATAACAGGCACAATATTTGCTAACCATTCGACATGCCTGGCTGTGCGATGAAGTTACATCGGAGAAGAATTTTGACCTCCTATTTGATCTTCGATAGAAATGCTGGTGCAAACCGACTTGGATTCTTCTTGATAGGCTTCTTTCCAGGCTTGATTGGCAACTTTAGTTCGACCAAATATCTTCTTAAATCAGACATCTCATCATAATCACATACAAAACAGTCTTTAAACTCATTCAGTAGTTGGATTACTTCGACCTTGATTTGTGGGCTAATGTTGGCCTCTTCGTTGCCCCCTCTCCCAGGTCAATTTCTTGAAGTGGATCTTGTACTAGCATCTTGATGTGGAATTATAACGAATCCTTCTCGAAACCCAAAGGCCCACCATCATAGATTGCATCGAGCCTCTGGCCTTGTTGTTCTTCTTGAACCCTATCAGGAGGTTCTAGATCGAAGTCCTTACCAGGACCTTCTTGGTGTGAATCTTGATTGGCTTCTACAGCCATGTTTTCCATTTCACCCTATATGGCTGTTTGTAACTTATTTTTGGCTATGTAAGGCGAAATCTTTTTTAGTACCTCAAATTCAGTCATCATCACCGAATTCGCTTCCCTAACCTGTTGGGGTTATCTCAAATACATCAAGGTATGGCAGGCTGTCATCTCCTACCACTTCTCTATCCCATCGAAAACCCTGAACAAGATGTAGAAATAATGAACAATAAACATCGTCGTCTGGGGTGAAAGCAAAATTGGTCGGATTACACGGAGCAAATTTGGCCAAGTGTTTTTCGAAACTACGCCAGTCAACATGGTTAATTGGGGCTTTAAAATAGCCTTGATCTACCTCAATATTTTCCAAGATACCTGTTGCACCCTAAAATTTGACCAACCGGTTCTCCTATCTGGTTCATAGTTCAGTTCGTATTCGCATATCCGATGCATGACATTTGTACACAAACAGAGGATGTCAGGATTACAGTTTGGTTTTCATCTACCAGATATCTCAGATCCAGTCTAGATCATCAGGGTTTTATTTTCGGGAAATTGTGCGCTTCTCGGTGTTTTCAGCTTACATGGTGGTTTTTGGGATATTCTGATGCCCGGGGGCTTACTGTTTGCGTCGATCTGGTCTCGCACGCTCTTTTATGTTGGTCATTTGCATTTGTCTGCATTTTTTTTAGGATTTAATAGATTTTTATATTTTAAATAGGCTTTATAGATTTTCAGGATTTAACTAGATTTTTTTTATATTTTTAATAGCTTTAAATCATTTTTAGAATTTTATATATTTTTTTAATAGGTTTTATTAATTTTTTAATGGTTTTAATAGAATATAATAGACTTTTCTTTTATTAGTTTAAATAGAATTTTAATAGATTAATAGAATTTTAAATAAAAGTTATTAGAGTTTTTTTTCTATTATCATTAGTCTAATAAATAGTATAGATTTAATAGTTAATTCTTCTTTTAGATTTAATTAGGATTTAATTAGTTTAATTAGAGTTTAATATTAGTTATCTTTTAATTAGAGTTTGTTAGATTTAATTAGGATTAGATTAGGTTAATTTTCATTTAAAGATTTAATTGCAGTTTTAATTTTAGTTAGAGTTAATTAGGTTTAAGGTTTTAATTAGTTGTTAATTAGGTTTAAATCTTTTTCTTAATTCAGATTTATTTTTGGGTTTTATTGTAGCATTTTCGTTGGGCTTAGAGTGCTTTTTGGAGGCCCAATTAGTCTCAGTCCGTTTTTGTCTTTTTTGTCCAGAAATTTGCATGTGCCATGTGGCAAGTATATAAAGCTGCCACGCGTGTAAACCCGGGGACCCCACCTCATTCTCACTCCACTCCCAGAGTCTGCCACACGTTTTTTCCACTAACTCTCTCTCAGGCCACGTGTAGTGCATGCACCTATTCCCCTCGCCACCTGTCCCCACCGGTCAACCCTACCGGAGAACCAATCGCCGGCCATGCAACAACCGGAGGCCGCCGTCTAACCACCTCCGACCACCGTAACAACCCGCCAGAGCCATTTTTTGCCCAGAATCCTCATATCTTCTTCTTTCTCCTCCAATCTTCCCCGTCCCTCTTCATCCACCATTCGCCGGAAAACTCACATCACCACCGGAGACTTCATCCTTCGCCGGAAACTTCGAGCAATCCCCAGATTGACTCCTCAAGATCCATCTAAATCTTCACCTGGTTCCTCCTAGATCGCCGCCGCATTCGTTAGAACCTTCATCGTTCTTCTCATCGTGTCCAGAAAACTTTCAGAACATCCATAGATCTTCATCAATTTCCCAGAAAAATCTTCAAGAACGTCATTGTTCTTCATGTTTCCCAACAACATTCAAGGATCTTCAACTTCATCAACCAATCCCAGTTCTTCTCGCGCGATTTTTCTCAAGGATCTTCAGAGTTCACCAAATCTTCAAGGAGGTTCATCCATTGTCAGAATCCCTCAAGAGCGTTCATCAGCAAATCTCCAGGTTTTGAGCTATCTTCAATACGACTCAAGATCTTCTCGTTAAAAGATTCCAGAAGCTTCAAGATTCACTCGTATTCTATATCCAGGTACACGTTCATGCGATCTTGGTTGTGATTTTCCTTCTGATTGCTGAGATTTTCTGGTTTCGTTTTGATTCGATTAGAGTCTAGATTAGGTTTGATTGGATTTGAGTGTGGGAATGGTGGTTTGTTTGAGATTTGTGAGAGTTTGTTTGAGGATTCTGGAGAGGAGTTTCAGAGGAGAGAGAGGTTGGGGTAGCGGTGTGTTAGGGTTTGTGTAGTGAACAGTGATTAGGATCTTGAGGGAGAGGAGTGGTTTTGTTAGTCAGCTGATTGGATTAGGGTTGGGCTGGGTTAAGCCCAATATGAGATTACTCTCACTCACCCCCTCATTTGCTCGCTCCCCCCCCCCCCTTTTTGTGCAAGGCTGAATGGCTGTGGATTGGGCCTTTGCCCCAACTGCTAAGCGCACCCCCCTCAATTTGGGCCAAGTGGATAAACAATTGGAGCGTTTGCTATTTGCCCCCCCCCCCTATTTTCTTTTTCTTTTTAATTTTCTTTGTTTGTTCATGTTAGAAATAAATTCATAAAAAATAGTAGGAGTGTCCAATTAATTCCATTCTTTTTTCTGTAGGTTCCTAATTCAATATAGGAGTTTAGGATGCAAAAATATTAATTTTATCATGCATTTTCATTTTATTTGCATTTTTGTATTTTAATTGATATTGAATAATTGGTTTGTGGTGTGTCTGCCTTGCTGATTTTATTTCTCTCGTTTGGTAATGATTTTTGCTTTAGTTTTTTAGTATGTTATACTAGACTGATGCATGCTCCCCATAGGATTTTTGTGGATTTTTTAGAGATTGATTGATATTGTTTTAGGGTTAGAGAATAGAGACCTCATAACCTGTTGGTTAACCCTTGACCATTCATATGTTAGGGATTGTTTAGTAGCCTTAGAAGTTGACTTAGGCTTTGAGATTTGATATTGGGACCATAGAGCCATGTAGGTTTCCCCTAAATTTTTGGTAGATTTTTATAGGGTGTTCTGTTATTTTTGCTTGAGCTTGAGAATAGGAGAAGTCCTGAGGGCTTCTGGATTTGAAGTTCAACTGTGGTTGAACTTCAGAGATAGTTTCTTTGGATTTGAGGGCCTGTGGTTTCTTCTTGAGGATGGAGGCTGGATGAAGTCTTGGTGGAGCTTGCAAGGATGTTGGATTGAGGCCTTAGTCTAGGAGCTTGCTCTCTGTTTGTGAGGTTTGAGATCCTGAAGTTTGAGGGAAATTTATGGTACTTTCCTGAGGAAGGCACTATGGATGTCTTTCATTATTTTTTCTCACCTCTTTCTCAAGTATCCAATGATGTTGGAGCCTTCATGTGAGTTTAGTTTCTCCTGAGGAGGAATGTAAACCGATCACAGTTGTTGAGCCACATGGGATACAATTCCTAAGTGGAAGCCCCCTAGTATTTTCCTGAGGAAGGCACTATGGGTCTGTTCACTTAGTTCCCTTAGTTCATGTAGGATTTCTCAAGTATCCAATGATGTTGGAGCCTTCATGTGAGTTTAGTTTCTCCTGAGGAGGAGTGTAAACCGATCACAGTTGTTGAGCCACATGGGATACGATTCCTAAGTGGAAGCCCCCTAGTATTTTCCTGAGGAAGGCACTATGGGTCTGTTCACTTAGTTCCCTTAGTTCATGTAGGATTTCTCAAGTATCCAATGATGTTGGAGCCTTTATGTGAGTTTAGTTCCTCCTGAGGAGGAATGTAAACCGGTCACAGTTGTTGAGCCACATGGGATACGATTCCTAAGTGGAAGCCCCCTGGTGTTTTCCTGAGGAGGGCACTATGGGTCTGTCTACTTAGCTCCCTTTCTTTGGTAAGCTTGTCTTGAAGCTTGGAGACTGGGATTGATTTCTCTTGTGTAGGGTTTTGCTTTAGGGCTTTGCTGTAGGGCTTTGATTAGGGTTTTGCTTAGGGTTTTGCTCAGAGGTAGATTAGGGTTTTGTTTAGGGTTGTTTAGGGGTCTTGCTCAGGGGTAGCTTCTTGCTTTTGGATAGGAGTTTGCCAGGCTGGTTAGCCTTCTCTTTGTGATTGATTGACTTGTGTGGTGCTGTGCTGCATTAGACTTAGGGTTTCATCTAGATATTTCTGAGATAGGTGCATCTTAGAAGTAGGCTTTATGTGCATGAGAAGTTGAGGTGGTACTCCTTCTGCTTGATTGTTATTGAGTGGCTTTGCTTGCTGGTATTTGGTAGAGCTGAGCTCCCTTGCCTCTGTGGTTTGTGGCCTTCGTGCCTTGCGTGTTTGGTTGTTGCATTCATGCATGTTTTCCAGTGTTTCTCTACTTTGCAGTGATTCCTGTTTGCTGTTTAGTGTTGTTGCCATGATCCCTTAGGAGCTCTAACTTCTCTGCTGTGGAGGAGTTATGATAGACCTTAGGTTGGTCAACCAGGCATGATAACATTAGGTAGATTTCCCTTTCTAACCATAGTTTTAGGGTGTCTCTTTCCTTTCTCAAAACAACAGAAAAACACTTAATAAAGGATAAAACCAAAGTGAATTCATTTCTTCAGTTAAAAGATTTGAACAAACATCAAAACATTTTGTCCTCCTGGACTGTGAAAACCCTTGGTTAAGGTGCATTTTCCCCTAAAAAACACTTGAACAGCTTGTGTCGTAGGTAGTTGAACTACGTTTGCTCTGATCTTCCATGCTGTATGGAAGTACGTAGGCACAGGACGACGCGATGTCCTGGCGAGCAACCTTCCCCCGTCTAGACGTAGGTAGTCGAACTACGTTGACTCTGACTTTCCCATTGCACGAGGGAGTACGTAGGCCCAGAACAGCGTATGTTCTGTCGAGTCCTGTCCTTTTCTTTTCTTTTCAGACTGACCATTAGCGTAGATAGATAAACACACCCTTTTCCTTATAAACACCAAGCGTGGATCCCGTCGAGTACGACGGACGTGAGGGGTGCTAATACCTTCCCCTTGCGTAACCGACTCCCGAATCCAGGTTTTGGTTGCGATGACCATACCTTTTCCCATTTTTTGCGAGGTTTACTTCGAGCGTTTCCTTTCCCTCTGTTGGGATAAATAACGCACGGTGGCGACTCTTCTGTCAGCCGGCGCCGATTTTCGCAGTAGCGACAGCTGGCGACTCTGCTGGGGAGAGATAGCATCTAGGGACTTTTCCCATCCCTTATGCTGGGACCGTTTCCCATCCCCTACGCGAGTCAATCCTAGCGCTTGGGTGTTTATCTGTTGGGTGTTGTGCATATGTGTTTTATCTTTCCGCACTTTACTTTCCCGCACCTTTACCTTTCCGCATTTACTTTCAGCACTATATTATTATGATTAGTGCTGTGGGAAAGGGAGGTTACTATGAGTGAGAAGCCGGACCTGGGCTTGAGTATGCACCTAGACATAGTTGCGGAGAGTAGTAGACGAACCTGTCTGCTGAGCAGGCACAGTTCCCTACGAAATCTGCGCTCAGACGAGGTTCTCTCCGAGGCGCTCCTTTCCGGTCCTGAGGATCTGAGGGGAGTCCAGACGTGAGGATTGTTGACTCTGGGGACCGATCATTTGGAAGTCAGCTAAGTGAGGCCTCTTCATGACTTGATGATGCCACTCCTTCTGGGAATCGTATCGTCACTCATGAAAGTCTGTGACGCTGATGACCGCATAGGATGTCGTACCTTTGTCCGTGGATTAGGTCCATACCTGTGAGGGGGATTGGGTTATTGCAGGAAAACTGGCCTTCAGAAACCATGATTTAGTATTTATCAGATGGTTTTCTGGTCTCGGTAACAGGTGTGTTGTTTGGATCAGATGGGTTTCTTGTTTGAGGTTGATACTATTATCAGATGGTTTTCTCGTCAGTTACAGAGGTTCAGATGGATTTCTTACCAGGGTATTGGTATTTTGGGTGTCAAATGATAGTCAGTGTCATGAGGATCTGGTGACTGTGGTGGTTTTCTGTTCTTGACATCACAGAGATGTTCCTCTTCAGGCTACAGCATGGCCCCTGTGTTCACTGATTGCATCATTTATCATATTGCATTATTGCATTACCATTTGCATCCAACTAACGTGTGTGTATTGCAGGTACATATTTTCCCTCCCAGTTTCGGTGTTTGTTTCCTAGCAAGACATGGAAGCCATGAAGAGAGTGTTACCCTACAGATTCCCGTCTCCAGATATCAGTCCGTTGTCAGAATTAATTGCTATTGCTAGGAAGAAGGTGATGGGAGATTTCAGGAAGACATATGGGAGGATCCTGACTTATGTTTACCAGCCCTCGGCTTATGAGATCAGCGACATTTACACCCTGTTGCAGTTTTATGACGCTGAGCTCAGGTGTTTCGCATTTCCTGATTTTGTCTTGGCTCCTACCCTGGAGGAGTATTCTGCACTCTTGGATATACCGATTCGCGGGCAGATGCCTTTCTATCACACGGACGCTAAGCCTAATTTGGCTGAGCTTTCTGATATTCTGCACTTAGGAGAGTTTGAGCTGACAGGGAAGATGATCAGAAGAGGAGATGTGTGGGGATTTCCGTTGGATGTTTTGGTGGAGAAGGCTCGGGAGTATGCCAAGAAGGGTGGCTGGGTTGTTTTTGACGCCATCCTTGCTGTGTGTGTTTATGGCATTGTATTGTTCCCAAACATTCCTGATTTTGTTGATGCAGATGCTTTCAATATTCTGGCTGCAAAGAACCCAGTTCCTACCTTGCTGGGAGATATCCACCATTCAACTCACTACCAAAATGAAAAGCGGCGAGGAAGGAATGTCTCTTGCTATGTACCTCTACTGTGCAGGTGGTTTACCAGTCATATGCCGAAGTCAGGGCCTTTTGTCACTTCTATTGATTCTTTAGAATGGCCCGAGCGCTTGATGGGGTTGACTTCTGAGAATGTGGTGTGGGTTAACAAGGAGGTGTTCGGAGTTGAGGTCATATACAAATGCGAAGGATTCCCTAATGTTCCTTTGATAGGAAGGAAAGGGTGCGTCAATTACAACCCTTCCTTATTAATCAGGCAGTTTGGGTATGCACCTCAGGAAGCGCCGAAGCCCGAGGAGATACAGGAATCTCTGTATCTCACTGGGGCAATAGAGGAAGAGATGTTGATCAAGCTTGAGAAAGCATGGAAGAACCTGCATAAGAGAGGGAAGCCTTCAGGTAGCAGAGGGGGTACTCGAGTTCTTGGTCCGTATGTGGAGTGGATTCGTGAACGAGCTACGAAATTCCTTATGCCTTATCCGGCAGTTCAGCCGCTGTATCCTTCTCCGGTGGAGGAGCCCACCACTATAGACATACAGGTATACAAGCAACTGATGGCGGAGAAAGAAGAATTAGCAAAGGTTAAAGAAGCTTTAGAGAAAGAGAATGCCCAGCTTCGTCATGAAAAGATTGAAACAGGGTATTTTTCCAAGCAACAGGCCGAAACTTTGAAACATCTGAAGACTACTTTATTGGAGTTGACTGAAACCAAGAAGCGTCTGGAGTTAGATGTAGACTCAGTTAGCAGTGTATTGGCTACTAAGAAACAAGAGCTGGAAAGGGCTTACACGAAGTTAGCTAAGTTCAGAGAACACTGGGATCTCACTATGGCCAAACGCAAAGAACGGGAAGAAGAGCTAAAGATACAGGTTGCTCAGTTGGGAGAACAGGTTAGAGTGAAGACTGAAGAGCTTGAAGAAGAAGCATGTCGTCGATACGAGGCCGAACGCAAACTGATGGATGCCATGAAGAATCTGGAAGATTGTCAGCGCAGAGCAGACATCAAGAGGCCCAAACCTGAGGATGGTGCCCATGATAAGGCTTGGGAAGATTTTGTCAGAGATATCCATGGAACGGTCAGGAAAAGGGATCAGTTGATAGAAGGCTTGATTTATCGATCGGATCACCCAGAGACGAAGAAGCTGTTCGAGGATTTCTGCGACCGTACCCGCACTTGATTTCTCTCCTGTATTCTATGTGTTGAGATCACCACCAGGCATGTTGGTTGGGATCCTCCTTTATCATATCGGTTGTATGGAACGTAGTTGTGTAACGCCTTGACGAGACTGTTTTTCCAATATATGAGGGTTTTTCTAAATATTGTCTTTATGGTTTCTCTTGTCTTGCCACCTTGACACTAGAATTGGAGGGGAAATATCCCCAACGCACACATGCACGTTAGCATTTTTGCATTGTTGTTTGCATAAATTACATTGCATTACAGGTTTGTGATCCATGTTCCTTATCATTCTTCATCCATATATCCAGGTATTTTCAGGATTGCAGAAAAGCGGGTCCACCGTTACTCTACCAGAACTAATCACAAGAAGATCATGGACAACGTGCAAAGTGAAATGCAAGAGATGCGTGACAGGATGGCCCTGCTCATGCAAACCATGGAGACCATCACCAAAGGACAAGAGCAGCTGCAGAGTCTGGTTCAACCGATAGTCGCGCGGGCTGAAAACAACGGGACACCGCATGGTGAAAATATTGCTACTTCTCCCCGAGTTGAGAATCGTCAGAGTGCTGATGTTATTCCCGTAACCGGTTTGAATGCTGGAGAAACTGGTCCTGTAGGTAGAGGTGGGAACACCGGTAATATGAATGCCAATGCAGATACTGCTGGGGTATTTGTGGGTAATGTCAACCAGGGTTTCAATGGGGGCGTTGAGAATGTCGGAATGAATGGTAATAATGGTAATCAGGGCTTCAATGGTATGAACATGGGGTATGGCAACATTGCTGGCACCAAGGCTGGGTTTGGTGACTATGGTTATGGTAATATTGGATATGGAACTGGTGCATACAACGCTCAAGAGATGGGCAATCTGAGGTATGACCCCAGGTACTTCCAAACGGGTCTGGGCCGTGATGTAGATTATGTTGGATACGATGCAGTACCTCGCTGGGAGGATCGTCAGGAGGATGTGTTCTCTGGTCAGAACGAGGGTTATGAAAGGGCTAGGGATGACAACCATCGGATGAGATTGCTAGAAGAGAAGGTGAACAGATTGGCCAGCCAGAATGCTCTTGGGCTGGATATGTCAAATATGGGGTTAGTCCCAGGGTTGAGGGTCCCGCTGAAATTCAAAGCGCCGTCATTTGATAAGTACAAAGGGGATACATGCCCTAGGGTGCATGTACGCGCGTTTTACAGGCGTATGTCTGTGTATTCTGAGGATGAAAAGATGCTAATGCACTTCTTCCAGGATAGCCTGTCAGGGCCATCGCTGGAATGGTACATGAGCTTGGAGCCTACTCAGATCAGGAGTTGGAAAGAGCTGGCAGAGGCTTTTGTTCGACATTATCAATATAATAGTGATCTCGCCCCTAACTGAGTCCAGCTGCAAAGCATGTCTCAAAAGTCTAGCGAGAGCTTTAAGGAATACGCCCAGAGATGGCGAGATTTGGCTGCTAGGGTACACCCTCCGATGGTGGAGCGCGAAATGATGGATATGTTCATAGGAACTTTTTCTGGAATGTACTATGACCGGTTGCTAAATTTTTCGATGAGTACCTTCTCTGAGTTGATCTTGATGGGGGAACGCATTGAAAACGGAGTGAAGATTGGCAAAATTCAAGCGGGTGAGTCCAGTTCCGCGGGAGGTAATAAGAAGACGTTTGGTGGTAAAAGGCAGGGTGATACCAACGTTGTGTACAATGCTCGACGGAGAAATAGAAGTCAGAACTGGCATCAGCAGTCGCAAGTTGCAAGCGTAACCATTCCAGGGCCTTCTCAGCAGCAGAGACAACAACCACAGCAGCAGGCTCAGCAGCAGCCTAATAATAATCAGCGCAGACTTCAGAACCCACGACCGAGGAGAGTATTCGAGGTACCGCCGGTATCATATGCAGAACTCCTTCAAACTTTGTTGAAATTGCAGCTAGTCGAGAAGAGGACTTTAACACCACCAACCGGCCAGCCACCAGTCGGGTATGATGTTAATGAGCACTGTGACTTCCATTCGGGTGCACCAGGGCACAATATTGAAAATTGCCTCGCTTTCAAGCATAAAGTACAAGATTTGCTCGATAGTACGGCTATTAACTTCGGGAAGGACGGTCCCAATATCACGCAACAGCCAATGCCCAAGCATGGTGGGGCTGGGGCCAATGCAATCCTGATTGATGATGAGTTGGACTTGGTTTCAGAAGTGAGCAAGCTGAAAACCCCTTTGAGTTACGTAAAGCAGCGTTTATTGAAAGGAGGTGTCTATCCCGGTTGCAGTGAAGAGTGTGCTGACTGTTTGGTTCAACCTGGGGGCTGTGAGAAGTTGAAAAGGGGAGTTCAAGATTTGATTGATGAAGGAACCTTGCAGTTTGACAGGTCTGTGGGGCGAGAGAAGTCTGTTGAGACAGAATTTGAAAAAGAGCGCAGGGAGATTGCTACGATCACCATTCCGTTCAAATCAGTGACGATTTCGGCATCATCGAAAAGGCCGACCATTACTATTACCAAGGCTAAGCCAGTCCCTTATGAAAGCACAAAGGCAGTCCCATGGTGCTATGGTGCTAAAGTGTATTGCAATGGGGAAAAGATTGACTTGAATGATCCGCCAGCGGGGTCCGTAGATAACATAGTGGGAGTGGGTGGTATAACCCGGAGCGGGAGAATTTTCACTTCACCTGAGGTTGAAGCAGAGAGGCTTGCCAGGGGCAAGAATAAAGTGGTCGAGGGGGAGTCTTCGGGGAGTAAAGAGAAGGAACCGATAACCAAAGATGTGGAAGAATTCATGAGGTTGATTCGCAAAAGTGATTACAAGATTGTAGAGCACCTGCAGCAGACCCCGTCAAAGATCTCCATATTATCGCTGTTGTTGTGTTCTGAGGCGCATAGAAATACCCTGTTGAAGGTACTTGAGACATCCTTCGCGCCGCAAGAGATTTCAGTTAATCAGCTGGAGGGAGTTATGGCACATGTCAATGCGGGGCATGGTCTGGGATTCACGGATTTTGACCTAACGCCTAGAGGGCGTGATCACAATAATGCCTTGCACATATCTATCGAGTGTCGGGGCACTATTTTATCCCACGTGCTGGTAGACACTGGGTCCTCGTTGAACGTGTTACCGAAGAAAGCCTTGTTGAAATTGGATACCCGTGGGTTGTTGTGCACCCCTAGTGATTTGGTGGTGAGGGCCTTTGACGGAACGAGGAGGTCGGTATTCGGGTCAATAACGTTACCCATCCAGGTAGGTCCGGAGGTGTTTGATACAGTGTTTTATATCATGGACATCCAGCCGGCATATAGCTGTTTGATCGGGAGACCTTGGATTCATGCCGCTGGGGCAATAACTTCTACGCTCCATCAGAAGCTGAAGTATATGGTTGAGGGGAGTATTGTGACGGTGTGTGGCGAAGAGGATATCTTAGTCAGTCATTTGTCTTCCTTCAAGTACGTGGAGGTAGATGGAGAGATTCATGAAACGCTGTGTCAGGCGTTCGAAGGGGTGAAGGTTAAAGAAGAGGCTCCGTTAAAGAGTGAAGGGCAAGAGGTGGTCGTCTCCTCATATAAAGAAGCCAAGGCGTTGGTACAAGCAGGGGAGACTCAGAAGTGGGGGCAGGTTCTAGAACTACCAGTGAAGCAAGATAGGTATGGCTTGGGGTACCGCCCATCTCCCTCACAGAGTGCGCCTAAGTACAAGGGACCGGTTGTGTTCACGCCCGGAGGGGTTAGCTTTGAAAGGATTAATGTCGTGTCTGATACAGAGGAAGTGGATAGCGACTGCGACATGGACGCATGGATTCGACCCAGCACGCCGGGGCAAAGCCTATGCAACTGGTCCATCCAGGACGTCATCCAAGTCACCAAACAGTAATGCGTTGCTTTTTCAATCATTGTATGATCACATGCCTTGCCCGAGGCATCGTTGATCTTGTCTTAGGGCCTAACTGTTTACCTGTATGTTTGCATGATCAATAAACGACGACGTTTTTTACATTCAAATGTTGTGATCCTTTTCTTTCGGTTTTTTATTTTTCAATAAAATGGCAGCGTGGTTATGCATTTTGCTTGTACGTCATTTTTGAAGCACTTAACCGTTTCCCTCGCAGGATTCATGAATTTTCAGATGACATCGACCAAAGACTTCCTATGACTCGTTTAGACTTCGAGCATCCGATCTTCCAAGCTGAGGAGGACATTGTTGAGGATAGTGACTTACCAGAAGAGCTGAGCCGGTTGTTGAAGCAAGAGGAGAGAGTCATTCTGCCTCACCAGGAAGAGATTGATATTGTCAATTTAGGGTCTGAAGAATGCGTCAGGAATATCCGTATAGGGGCCGCATTGCAGGTGGACATCAAGCAAGAGCTTATTGAGATGCTGCGTGAATACAGTGATATATTTGCTTGGTCCTACGAGGACATGCCAGGTTTGGATACCGATATGGTTGTTCATCGTCTGCCGTTGAGGGAAGATTGCCCACCTGTGAAGCAGAAACTCAGAAGGACTCGTCCTGACATGGCCGTAAAGATAAAGGAAGAAGTGCAGAAGCAATGGGAGGTTGGGTTCCTGGCTGTTACCACTTATCCCACTTGGGTCGCTAATATCGTGCTTGTGCCAAAGAAAGATGGCAAGGTTCAGATGTGTGTTGATTATAGGGATCTAAACAAAGCGAGCCCGAAAGATGATTTCCCGCTGCCGCATATTGACGTGTTAGTTGACAATACGGCTCAGTTTTCGGTATTCTCATTCATGGATGGATTTTCGGGGTACAACCAGATCAAAATGGCTCCGGAGGATATGGAAAAAACGACCTTTATCACCCCGTGGGGAACCTTCTGTTATAAGGTGATGCCCTTTGGTTTGAAAAATGCTGGGGCAACGTACCAGCGGGCTATGACAACGCTTTTTCACGACATGATGCACAAAGAGATTGAGGTGTATGTCGATGACATGATTGCCAAGTCTCAAACAGAGGAAGAACATCTGGTTAATCTGTTGAAGTTGTTCAAGAGGTTGAGGAAGTTCAGGCTGAGGCTGAATCCTAACAAATGTACCTTCGGAGTGAGATCCGGGAAGTTACTGGGGTTCATTGTGAGCAAGAAAGGAATCGAGGTCGATCCTGCAAAAATAAAAGCAATACAAGAGATGCCAGCACCGAGAACAGAAAAAGAGGTCCGTGGATTCTTAGGGAGATTGAACTACATTGCTAGGTTCATCTCTCACCTAACGACCACGTGTGAACCATTATTCAAACTGTTAAAGAAAGATCAAGCGGTGGTCTGGAACGACAATTGCCAAAGGGCTTTTGAAAAGATAAAAGAATACTTGCAGGAACCTCCGGTGTTAATACCCCCAGTAGCGGGACGACCACTGATTATGTATCTGACGGTTCTTGAGAACAGTATGGGTTGTGTTCTCGGTCAACATGACGAGACAGGACGGAAAGAGCATGCAATTTACTACCTGAGTAAAAAGTTCACGGATTGTGAATTTCGATACTCTACGCTCGAAAAGACGTGTTGTGCATTGGCGTGGGCTGCCAAACGTCTAAGACAATATATGCTGAACCATACAACCATGCTGATATCGAAGATGGATCCGATCAAATATGTGTTTGAAAAGCAAGCGCTCTCTGGAAGGATAGCTAGATGGCAAATGGTATTGACAGAATACGATATCCAGTATGTTTTCCAGAAGGCCATTAAGGGAAGTGTTCTGTCCGAATATCTTGCCGAACAGCCAGTTGAGGATTATCAGCCTATGAAGTTTGAGTTTCCTGATGAGGACATAATGTACTTGAAAGCTAAAGATTGTGATGAGCCGTTGCCTGGTGAAGGTCCTGAGCGGAGTTCCCAGTGGCAATTGATTTTTGATGGGGCTGTCAATTCATACGGTAGCGGGATTGGGGCAATCATTACCACTCCCCACGGGTCGCACATCCCGTTGACAGCCAGATTGACTTTTCCAGTGACGAATAACGAAGCCGAGTACGAAGCGTGTATTATGGGGTTGGAGGAGGCTATCGATCTGAGGATCAAGAATCTAGACGTATATGGGGATTCATCATTGGTTGTGAATCAGATTAAGGGAGAGTGGGAGACGCGCCAACCTAATCTGGTACCGTATATGAATTATGCGAGAAGGTTGCTACCTTTCTTTGATAGGGTGGAATTTCATCATGTACCCCGGGCGGAGAATCAAATGGCAGACGCCCTTGCAACATTATCCTCTATGTATAAGGTCAACTACTGGAATGAGGCTCCTAGGATTGTCATCTCTCGCCTTGATAGGCCGGCCTTTGTGTTTGCAATTGATGAAGCGTCTGACGGTAAGCGTTGGTATTTCGACATACAGAATTTCCTGAAGAACAAGGAATATCCGGCTGGGGCATCCAGTCGTGATCAGAAGACTCTAAGGAGATTAGCAGGCAACTTCTATCTGAACCCCGACGGCGTTTTGTATAGAAGGAACCACGATTTGGTACTCCTCCGGTGTGTAGACGAGAAGGAAGCCAATTTACTCATGGAAGAAGTCCATGAAGGAACTTTTGGTACACATGCTGGTGGGCATGCTATGACTCGAAAGTTGTTGCGGGCAGGGTATTATTGGTTAACGATGGAAAGGGACTGTTTCAAGTTTGCCAAGCGGTGTCACAAGTGCCAGATCTATGCTGATAAGATCCATGTGCCACCCAGTCCACTGAATGTTATGGCTTCTCCGTGGCCTTTCTCCATGTGGGGAATCGATATGATTGGCAAGATTGAGCCTACTGCTTCTAATGGGCATCGCTTCATCCTGGTCGCGATCGATTACTTCACCAAGTGGGTGGAAGCAGCATCTTACGCCAATGTGACGAAACAGGTGGTGGCCAAATTTATCAAGAGGGATATAATTTGCAGATACGGTATTCCTGAGCGGATCATTACTGATAATGGTTCGAACTTGAATAATAAGATGATGAGGGATCTTTGTCGGGAGTTTAAGATCGAGCACCATAATTCATCTCCATACAGACCCAAGATGAATGGCGTTGTTGAAGCGGCCAACAAGAACATAAAGAAGATTGTTCAGAAGATGGTGGTAACGTATAAGGATTGGCATGAGATGTTGCCGTTTGCGTTGCACGGTTATCGCATGATGGTACGTACATCAACCGGGGCAACACCGTTCTCACTGGTATATGGCATGGAGGCAGTCCTGCCATTGGAAGTTGAGATACCATCTTTGAGGGTTTTGCTTGATGTTCAGCTTGATGAGGCAGAATAGGTGAGAAGTAGATTGAATTAGCTGAGCTTGATAGATGAGAAGAGACTGGCATCCATTGCACATGGTAGGCTGTATCAGAGCCGGATGAAGAAAGCGTTCGACAAGAAGATTCGACCTCGAAGCTTTCAGACGGGTGATCTTGTGCTGAAGAAGATTCTCCCACCGCAATCGGATCATAGGGGCAAATGGACTCCCAATTATGAAGGTCCATACGTCGTGAGAAAGTTCTTCTCCGGAGGAGCCTTATTGTTATCCACCATGGATGGTGAAGACTTTTCGTCCCCTGTGAACTCGGACGCAGTTAAAAAATACTTTGCTTAAAAATTGACCCGCTGGACAGTAAAAAGAGAGTCCAGGCAAAAATGGGGCATCCTGGCGAACCAAAAAACAAAATAAAAAGGTTCGGGCAAAATTAGGGATAAAATGGAAAAAATGTACACCCGCGAAGTTGAAAACCTACACTGGGCGGCTTCGGCAAAAAAGGGTATCCCGGTGAATCAAAAACCCGCAAAGGGCGATTCACGCAAAAGTTGGGGATTTGAGAAGAAAATGACTGCGGTCCAAGTTTGATTGTTAGCGGTTTGGGAGCATCTGGGGGTCAACTATCCAAAGCAATCTCTTCCGAAGACAGAGATCAGGAGAGCGGCGGAGTCCGGCGAGTCATAGGAGGATCGGTTCGTGGTGTTCGTCTGTAACACGTTGCCGACATGTGTACAAATTTTATTCTGTATATTTGTATACTTCTGCATTTTGTTTATGTGTGACTACCTCTTTTCAGGAGTTGCATCTGATGTATAAATCTTGCTTATTCTCAGGTCGTTATCAATAAAGTGTGTTATTCAGTGTAGTGTGTGACTTTGATTTTAATTTTTACAGTTTTGTTTGTAAAAAACGCCGATGTTTTTGATAAACTTACATGCGTGTAAACAGGTGGGCCTCGGCCGATGATTGTTAAAACCGGAAATTACCTGAATGGTTGTCATGGGTGATTACCAAGATGTTTATTTTTGCATAGATTGTCTTGTGTTTGCTTGTTGACTTTTGCAGGTATTCAAAAGCTCGCAAAGTTCCCCGCCAGAGTCCATGGCAGGCCGGTACCCTCTCCAGAGGATGAATGTTGTGTCTTTCCCCAGTGGAGTCGCCCCAGGCAAATTTGAATGTTGTCTCCCCAGGAGAATGGAGGTTGCATCAAAGGAAAAGATCAATGTATCTTCAGTAGTTCAGAAGTGGCTTATCAAGCAGAGCAGGGTCCTCCCCAGTGAAGGTCAAGACGGATATGATTAACTTCCCCAAAGAGTTTCTTGTGTAGTGCGAATCAGAGCACACCGGTTAATCCCCAACTCAGTGATAGCAGGATGAAGTATCCCCACAAGGCGTAATCAGAGTGTTGATACCTTTTTGAAAGTAGTTTCCAGGATTGCTTTTCTCTTTCCCCAACAGGTTGATCCTTCCTCGTCAGGACGATCATCTTCAGCAGAGTTTGAAGTTTTGAGTTTGTGAGCTACTTTCCCAGCAGGATGGTCATCCCCAGCGGAGTTAGTTCATCTTTCCAACATTTATTTTGTTGGAAGCGTATCGGTAGTATTCCGGTCATCCCCAGCGGATCCAGTTTGTCTTCAGCATTTATTTTGCTGAAGTAACTCTTTGCATAAGCATGCATCATAAGCACTTGCATTTTACATGAATACGTAGCATTTCCATGCAGTATGGAAGCATTACGGCATTATCAAGCATGTGCATTCTGGAAACGTAAGTAAGATTGATTACCCGTCCAGCCTCAGGTATTTTCTCTGTCGATAAGTGAGATCGTGGTTTGCAGAGATGTGTATGTTTTGTTTGCGGCACAAGACGCGCAGTGATCGTGTTTCCTCCTGTCAAGAGAGTTGTGGCGCAAGGCATGCAGTGATCGTGTTCATCATGTCAGGGGGTTTTTTCGGAAGAGATACGCAGTGGTCGTATTTGTCCTATACGTGGTTTTGTTTGCAATGCCGAGACGCGCAGTGATCGTGTTTCTTCATGTCAAGAGGGTTTTTATGGTAGAGTACGCAGTGATCGTGTTCGTCATGTCACATTCCTCTAGCAGAGTTTGCTTGGTCAAGCACTTTTTCCCCCAACTGAATCTTTCTCAGGATGTTGTGGTGTCAGCATTGGAAGACGGTAATGCAGATTTTTGGGTGGTCACCCGTAGTTTCCCCCAGCAGAGTTATGTTCTCCAGCAAGGTGTTACTTCAATGAGTTACTTGGTTAAGTCCCTCATAGTCCCCAGCAGGGTATTCGCCACAGAGTTGTTTGGTTAAATTCCTCTTAGTTTTCAACAAGGTTATTCTCGTCAGGGTGCTTGGTTAAGTTCCTAATTTCCCCAGCGGAGTGTTTTCAGGATACCTATTGCCAGAATAGGTATTGGACGGCTGTCGTCAGAATTGTCCTCTCAGAGTTACTTGGTTAAGTTTCTCGTGCCCCGCAGGGATGCTCGTTCAGGGACGAACGGAAGGTTGGTAATTGAAATCAACATTTTCTCGCTGTTTAGTGAATGCTCGTTCAGGTACGAACGGAAGGTTGGTAATTGAAATCAACATTTTCTCGCTGTTTAGTGAATGCTCGTTCAGGTACGAATGGAAGGTTGATAAGTGAAATCAACATTTTCTCGCTGTTTAGTGGATGCTCGTTCGGATACGAATGGAAGGTTGATAAGTGAAATCAACATGTTCTCGCAGTTTAGTGAATGCTCGTTCAGGTACGAACGGAAGGTTGGTAATTGAAATCAACATTTTCTCGCTGTTTAGTGAATGCTCGTTCAGGTACGAACGGAAGGTTGGTAATTGAAATCAACATTTTCTCGCTGTTTAGTGAATGCTCGTTCAGGTACGAATGGAAGGTTGATAAGTGAAATCAACATTTTCCCGCAGTTTAGTGGATGCTCGTTCAGGTGTGAACGGAAGATTGATAAGTGAAATCAACATTTTCTCGCTGTTTAGTGGATGCTCGTTCGGATACGAATGGAAGGTTGATAAGTGAAATCAACATGTTCTCGTAGTTTAGTGAATGCTCATTCAGGTACGAACGGAAGGTTGGTAATTGAAATCAACATTTTCTCGCTGTTTAGTGAATGCTCGTTCAGGTACGAACGGAAGGTTGGTAAGTGAAATCAACATTTTCCCGCAGTTTAGTGGATGCTCGTTCGGATACGAATGGAAGGTTGATAAGTGAAATCAACATTTTCTCGCCGATTAGTGGATGCTCGTTCAGGTGCGAACGGAAGGTTGATAAGTGAAATCAACATGTTCTCGCAGTTTAGTGGATGCTCGTTCAGGTGCGAACGGAAGGTTGATAAGTGAAATCAACATTTTCCCGCAGTTTAGTGGATGCTCGTTCAGGTGCGAACGGAAGGTTGATAAGTGAAATCAACATGTTCTCGCAGTTTAGTGGATGCTCGTTCAGGTGCGAACGGAAGGTTGATAAGTGAAATCAACATTTTCCCGCAGTTTAGTGGATGCTCGTTCAGGTGCGAACAAAAGGTTGATAAGTGAAATCAGCATGTTCTCGTAGTTGAGTGGATGCTCGTTCAGGTGCGAACGAAAGGTTGATAAGTGAAATCAGCATTGTCTCGTTTGGTTAAGCGTTTGCTCGTTTCTTCAGGATACGAAAGGTTGATAAGTGAAATCAGCATTGTCTCGTTTGGTTAAGCGTTTACTCGTTTCTTCAGGATACGAAAGGTTGATAAGTGAAATCAGCATTGTCTCGTTTGGTTAAGCGTTTGCTCGTTTCTTCGGATGCGAAAGGTTGATAAGAGAGATCAACAATTTTGCTCACTGATTAGTGTGTTCTCACTTCTTCGGAATGGGATGGTCTCTGGACAATATCAGATTATTTCATAAGCTGGTTGATGGATAGGTGTTTAGTTGTCGTTGTGGCAACAGAAATCAGTTCCCAGGTTAATTCTCCCCAAGCAGTGGTGTGCGCAATTTATTTTTGCGGTTGGCAAATTTCAGGGTTTCATTGGTATTCAACCGTCATTTACCTTTGAATGTTTGAAGGCCGAGCGCTCTTCACCCATTCAGGTCCAAGCCGTTTGAATAGGGGCAGCTGTTGCACCCTAAAATTTGACCAACCGGTTCTCCTATCTGGTTCATAGTTCAGTTCGTATTCGCATATCCGATGCATGACATTTGTACACAAACAGAGGATGTCAGGATTACAGTTTGGTTTTCATCTACCAGATATCTCAGATCCAGTCTAGATCATCAGGGTTTTATTTTCGGGAAATTGTGCGCTTCTTGGTGTTTTCAGCTTACATGGTGGTTTTTGGGATATTCTGATGCCCGGGGGCTTACTGTTTGCGTCGATCTGGTCTCGCACGCTCTTTTATGTTGGTCATTTGCATTTGTCTGCATTTTTTTAGGATTTAATAGATTTTTATATTTTAAATAGGCTTTATAGATTTTCAGAATTTAACTAGATTTTTTTTTATATTTTTAATAGCTTTAAATCATTTTTAGAATTTTATAGATTTTTTTAATAGGTTTTATTGATTTTTTAATGGTTTTAATAGAATATAATAGATTTTTATTGTATTAGTTTAAATAGAATGTTAATAGATTAATAGAATTTTAAATAGAAGTTATTAGAGTTTTTTTTCTATTATCATTAGTCTAATAAATAGTATAGATTTAATAGTTAATTCTTCTTTTAGATTTAATTAGATTTAATTAATTTAATTAGAGTTTAATATTAGTTATCTTTTAATTAGAGTTTGTTAGATTTAATTAGGATTAGATTAGGTTAATTTTCATTTAAAGATTTAATTGCAGTTTTAATTTTAGTTAGAGTTAATTAGGTTTAAGGTTTTAATTAGTTGTTAATTAGGTTTAAATCTTTTTCTTAATTCAGATTTATTTTTGGGTTTTATTATAGCATTTTCGTTGGGCTTAGAGTGCTTTTTGGAGGCCCAATTAGTCTCAGTCCGTTTTTGTCTTTTTTGTCCAGAAATTTGCATGTGCCATGTGGCAAGTATATAAAGCTGCCACGCGTGTAAACCCGGGGACCCCACCTCATTCTCACTCCACTCCCAAAGTCTGCCACGTGTTTTTTCCACTAACTCTCTCTCAGGCCACGTGTAGTGCATGCACCTATTCCCCTCGCCACCTGTCCCCACCGGTCAACCATACCAGAGAACCAATCGCCGGCCATGCAACAACCGGAGGCCGCCGTCTAACCACCTCCGGCCACCGTAACAATCCGCCGGAGCCATTTTTTGCCCAGAATCCTCATATCTTCTTCTTTGTCCTCCAATCTTCCCCGTCCCTCTTCATCCACCATTCGCCGGAAAACTCACATCACCACCGGAGACTTCATCATTCGCCGGAAACTTCGAGCAATCCCCAGATTGACTCCTCAAGATCCATCTAAATCTCCTCTAAGATCGCCGCCGCGTTCGTCAGAACCTTCATCGTTCTTCTCATCGTGTCCAAAAAACTTTCAGAACATCCATAGATCTTCATCAATTTCCCAGAAAAATCTTCAAGAACGTCATTGTTCTTCATGTTTCCCAACAACATTCAAGGATCTTCAACTTCATCAACCAATCCCAATTCTTCTCGCGCGATTTTTCTCAAGGATCTTCAGAGTTCACCAAATCTTCAAGGAGGTTCATCCGTTGTCAGAATCCCTCAAGAGCGTTCATCAGCAAATCTCCAGGTTTTGAGCTATCTTCAATACGACTCAAGATTTTCTCGTTAAAAGATTCCAGAAGCTTCAAGATTCACTCGTATTCTATATCCAGGTACACGTTCATGCGATCTTGGTTGTGATTTTCCTTCTGATTGCTGAGATTTTCTGGTTTCGTTTTGATTCGATTAGAGTCTAGATTAGGTTTGATTGGATTTGAGTGTGGGAATGGTGGTTTGTTTGAGATTTGTGAGAGTTTGTTTGAGGATTCTGGAGAGGAGTTTCAGAGGAGAGAGAGGTTGGGGTAGCGGCGTGTTAGGGTTTGTGTAGTGAACAGTGATTAGGATCTTGAGGGAGAGGAGTGGTTTTGTTAGTCAGCTGATTGGATTAGGGTTGGGCTGGGTTAAGCCCAATATGAGATTACTCTCACTCACCCCCTCATTTGCTCGCTCCCCCCCCCCTTTTTTGTGCAAGGCTGAATGGCTGTGGATTGGGCCTTTGCCCCAACTGCTAAGCGCACCCCCCTCAGTTTGGGCCAAGTGGATAAACAATTGGAGCGTTTGCTATTTGCACCCCCTGTTTTCTTTTTCTTTTTAATTTTCTTTGTTTGTTCATGTTAGAAATAAATTCATAAAAAATAGTAGGAGTGTCCAATTAATTCCATTCTTTTTTCTGTAGGTTCCTAATTCAATTTAGGATTTTAGGATGCAAAAATATTAATTTGATCATGCATTTTCATTTTATTTTCATTTTTGTATTTTAATTGATATTGAATAATTGGTTTGTGGTGTGTCTGCCTTGCTGATTTTATTTCTCTCGTTTGGTAATGATTTTTGCTTTAGTTTTTTAGTATGTTATACTAGACTGATGCATGCTCCCCATAGGATTTTTGTGGATTTTTTAGAGATTGATTGATATTGTTTTAGGGTTAGAGAATAGAGACCTCATAACCTGTTGGTTAACCCTTGACCATTCATATGTTAGGGATTGTTTAGTAGCCTTAGAAGTTGACTTAGGCTTTGAGATTTGATATTGGGACCATAGAGCCATGTAGGTTTCCCCTAAATTTTTGGTAGATTTTTATAGGGTGTTCTGTTATTTTTGCTTGAGCTTGAGAATAGGAGAAGTCCTGAGGGCTTCTGGATTTGAAGTTCAACTGTGGTTGAACTTCAGAGATAGTTTCTTTGGATTTGAGGGCCTGTGGTTTCTTCTTGAGGATGGAGGCTGGATGAAGTCTTGGTGGAGCTTGCAAGGATGTTGGATTGAGGCCTTAGTCTAGGAGCTTGCTCTTTGTTTGTGAGGTTTGAGATCCTGAAGTTTGAGGGAAATTTATGGTACTTTCCTGAGGAAGGCACTATGGATGTCTTTCATTCTTTTTTCTCACCTCTTTCTCAAGTATCCAATGATGTTGGAGCCTTCATGTGAGTTTAGTTTCTCCTGAGGAGGAATGTAAACCGATCACAGTTGTTGAGCCACATGGGATACGATTCCTAAGTGGAAGCCCCCTAGTATTTTCCTGAGGAAGGCACTATGGGTCTGTTCACTTAGTTCCCTTAGTTCATGTAGGATTTCTCAAGTATCCAATGATGTTGGAGCCTTCATGTGAGTTTAGTTTCTCCTGAGGAGGAATGTAAACCAATCACAGTTGTTGAGCCACATGGGATACGATTCCTAAGTGGAAGCCCCCTAGTATTTTCCTGAGGAAGGCACTATGGGTCTGTTCACTTAGTTCCCTTAGTTCATGTAGGATTTCTCAAGTATCCAATGATGTTGGAGCCTTCATGTGAGTTTAGTTCCTCCTGAGGAGGAATGTAAACCGGTCACAGTTGTTGAGCCACATGGGATACGATTCCTAAGTGGAAGCCCCCTGGTGTTTTCCTGAGGAGGGCACTATGGGCCTGTCTACTTAGCTCCCTTTCTTTGGTAAGCTTGTCTTGAAGCTTGGAGACTGGGATTGATTTCTCTTGTGTAGGGTTTTGCTTTAGGGCTTTGCTGTAGGGCTTTGATTAGGGTTTTGCTCAGAGGTAGATTAGGGTTTTGTTTAGGGTTGTTTAGGGGTCTTGCTCAGGGGTAGCTTCTTGCTTTTGGATAGGAGTTTGCCAGGCTGGTTAGCCTTCTCTTTGTGATTGATTGACTTGTGTGGTGTTGTGCTGCATTAGACTTAGGGTTTCATCTAGATATTTCTGAGATAGGTGCATCTTAGAAGTAGGCTTTATGTGCATGAGAAGTTGAGGTGGTACTCCTTCTGCTTGATTGTTATTGAGTGGCTTTGCTTGCCGGTATTTGGTAGAGCTGAGCTCCCTTGCCTCTGTGGTTTGTGGCCTTCGTGCCTTGCGTGTTTGGCTGTTGCATTCATGCATGTTTTCCAGTGTTTCTCTACTTTGCAGTGATTCTTGTTTGCTGTTTAGTGTTGTTGCCATGATCCCTTAGGAGCTCTAACTTCTCTGCTGTGGAGGAGTTATGATAGACCTTAGGTTGGTCAACCAGGCATGATAACATTAGGTAGATTTCCCTTTCTAACCATAGTTTTAGGGTGTCTCTTTCCTTTCTCAAAACAACAGAAAAACACTTAATAAAGGATAAAACCAAAGTGAATTCATTTCTTCAGTTAAAAGATTTGAACAAACATCAAAACTTTTTGTCCTCCTGGACTGTGAAAACCCTTGGTTAAGGTGCATTTTCCCCTAAAAAACACTTGAACAGCTTGTGTCGTAGGTAGTCGAACTACGTTTGCTCTGATCTTCCATGCTGTATGGAAGTACGTAGGCACAGGACGCGATGTCCTGGCGAGCAACCTTCCCCCCGTCTAGACGTAGGTAGTTGAACTACGTTGACTCTGACTTTCCCATTGCACGAGGGAGTACGTAGGCCCAGAACAGCGTATGTTCTGTCGAGTCCTGTCCTTTTCTTTTCTTTTCAGACTGACCATTAGCGTAGATAGATAAACACACCCTTTTCCTTATAAACACCAAGCGTGGATCCCGTCGAGTACGACGGACGTGAGGGGTGCTAATACCTTCCCCTTGCGTAACCGACTCCCGAATCCAGGTTTTGGTTGCGATGACCATACCTTTTACCGTTTTGTGCGAGGTTTACTTCGAGCGTTTCCTTTCCCTCCGTTGGGATAAATAACACACGGTGGCGACTCTTCTGTCAGCCGGCGCCGATTTTCGCAGTAGCGACAATACCATCTGGTCTCCATATCGTGATTCTCTGGTGCATGGAAGATGGCACAACCCCAACTCTATGTATACACTCTCGACCCAACTGTAAATTGTAGTTGGCCTTCATTTCGACGACCATAAAAACAATAGGCCTTGTAACAGTCTCCACTGTTAAATCAACCTGTATAACACCCAGAGTGGTGCCCATCTTTCCCTCATAATTGGAGAGTACCATGTTATGAGGCTTGGTATCTGTGTCGTACTTGCCGATTCTTCTCAGCATGAAGTACGACATTAGATTCACTGTAGTGCCACAGTCCACTAGAATTTTGTTGACTGCGACATTCTCCACCTTTCCAGTGATAAACAGAGGCTTAAGATGACTCTTCATTGCTTCTTCTAGTTGTTCGAAGAATGCATTCTGCTCTTCGACACAACCATTGTTCATGACATAGTAGCGCACTAGTTTGTGTGCCGCCATTTCTGCTTCTGTATACATATCGAGATCTTCGACCTCAGTGATCTGGTCGATTTCTCTAGGCAGAACTGATACTATATTTACTATGATATCTAAAGAATCTTCTGACCTAGAGTCAAAATTATCTGTAAGCTTTTCGTCTTCTTCCATTTCTTGATCATGTTTCTCCTTAGCCTCTTTTCCCTAGACAACAAATAGTTTTCTCCCCACGGGAAATTTGTCGAAAGGGTTCAGTTCCTCGTCTTTCTCTTTCATAGCAGGTAGGTTAGTGTTGGTTTCAGGCTTAGCTTCAGCCTCTCTTTGAGCTTTTCTCCTGCGTTGTTCCCTTCTCCATTGAGATCGAGACATTGGATTCTTTCCCTTGTAATTTTCTAAAATGTAGGCCATTTTCTTTAAAACCTCGAACTCCTTACAGTAGGCTATTGATGAGCCTCTGTTGACGTCGAATTTCTACCATTTTTGTTATCCCTACTATTTACCCTCAACTGGCGTCATCCAACTTCCTTTGGAAGTCTCCGCTGTTGTTTTTAATATGGATGGCTTAACCCTCAGCACCCTTGGTCTAGCTTTGTCTTGTCTATAAGCAGATCTTCATGGATCTAAACCCCGTTGTTACATGCCGCTTTTTTATCCAACACGACACTGCACCTGGGGCACAACATAACCTCAGATTTTTTGTTTTGGCACCTGTGAAGAGAGTCGATAAGGCTTTCTTCCTTTTTGAGGTAAGCCACTTTATTTTATTCCTCTTATCGACACTCCCGGTCGACTTCCATGGGAGTTCCCTGTGAAACTTCCACCATGTTAATGTCCATGTTGACATCATCAGCAATGTCTAACTTGCAGAACTGCATTTGAAGGCCATCAGCAGCCTTATCCATTCGAATGAAACCATTAGCGGTTTCCCTCATTATTATCATACGGTTGGAGTCCTTATCAACGCCTTTGGAAAAGTCATCAGCAACTTCGCTGTCGAAACTGTCAATAGTTTCCTGGATGAAGCCCTCAGTTACTTCTCGAACAAAATTTGTCACAAATTTCTAGCCAAGCTCTTCATTATTATGATTACCAGTGTATAGAAGTTGCGCTTGTAGTGAGAGAAAACGGGAAAGAACCGGAAAGAGTCTTACCACCTGTGAAGCCAACTGAAGAGAAAAAGAAAGAGGAGGTTAAACCAATAATCAAGCTACCCTACACTCAGAGAGTTACAAAGAAGGATCATAAAGAGAAAGACTTTGAAAAGTTCAGCACAATGTTTAAAATCTTATAAATCAATATGTCGTTCTTTGAAGTACTCGAGCAAATGCCCTTGTACAAGAAATTCATGAAAGAGGTAATGGAAAAAAAGATACCAATGGGTGACGAGCAGAAAATCTCAACTGAGTAGTGTAGTGAAATATCACAAGGAAGGAGAATCCCAGTCAAGCGGAAAGATCCCGGACCCGTAGCAATTCCTTGCACTATAAAAGATAGAAATTTCAAGAAGGTCCTCGTTGATTCAGGTGCTAGTGTGAGTCTCATGTCTTTATCTATTTTCAAAAAGCTGGGTATTGGAAAAGTGAGTGATGCGGGAAGAAACTTGAAGTTTGCCGACCACATGACTAAGAAGTCATATGGGCTAGTAGAGAATGTAATGGTGACTATTGATAACTTTACCTTCCCAGTTAATTTTGAGATTGTGGATATTCTAGAAGATGAAGAGACTCCCATTATACTTGGCCGACCATTCTTGCTCACTAGTCGGTACAATGTTGATATTCAAACAAGTACTCTAACCTTGAAATCTTTTGATGAAGAAATAACTTTAAAAGTGTTGGAAATCAAGAAGCGAGGTAAAGAGGAAAATCATCAACCTTCAGTTGGAATGACCAAAACAATGAAAAAAGGTAAAAATTCTAAACCACTTATGGAAAAAGTTTCTGGTGTAATTTATCAGGTGGAAATATCTCAGGCATCCAAAACACATAGTGAGACTACAAAATCCATTTGAGGAGTCAAGAATAGAAAAGTTGGATGTGATTTGATACACAAAGTTGCGGTGATCTCTGAACGTGACCGGTTCTTTGTTACGGAAAGGTCAAGCAACAAAGTGTTGAAGCTGAAGTACCCCATATAACAATGGGGAGTGATCCGTCGAGCCATGCGACGTTAAACGAAGCGTTGTGTGTGCGACAACCCACGTTTTTAATAATTAAGCATTTTCTTTTTGTTTTTATTTTGTTTTGTTTGCAGGTAATAAACGAGACCTTACAAGCTAGAGTGTTGTATTACCCTCCAACTCCTCAGTAAGGATCTCTTAGAGTATATCTCTTCCACTCATGTTCTAAAATATTGAGGACAATGTTCAGTTCATGTTTGGGGGAGTTGTTACTGTTTTCAGTTTTTGTGTTAAGCACTTTTTATTTGTGTTTGGGTCCTTTTATTTAAAAATCGCTGTGAACTCTCTATGAATATGGACCGTAAAATATTTCTGGTGAACACTGTGATGTGTGAAGTAGTCAGAAAAGTATATAGAGTTTGAGGAAAGAGGATTGAAACTAGGGAATTTGGGAAAGTTTGAAAATTAAGGTATAACTTGAACACTCTAGATTCCCCGAAGTAAGGTAACAACTCCAACGTGTAGAAAGTTGATTGAGAGAATGACTTATGGCACCAAAAGAAAATAATATATATATATATATATATATATATATATATATATATATATATATATATATATATATATATATATATATATATATATATATATATATATATATATATATATATATATATATATATATATATATATATATATATATATATATATATATATATATATATAATGAATAATGACGGTAAAGACAATTGATCCTTCTAAGTTGGGTAACCCTCACCCGGTTATTTAGCCTAACGGAGGTTGAATCTCTATAGTCGTCCCAAAGTGGGCTAATAAACGCCAATCCGCGAGAAAAAAAGAATAAAGGTGCCTTGAAAAAAGTCTCGATTCAATCTTATACATGTGAGGGAAAACGATCAAAAGTGTCTTAATTTGGTTATCCGAATGAAAGGGGTAGAAAACAAAGAAAAAGCTTAAGCCCAAAGCATAGTTGGAGAGGTGACCGAAAGGGGGATTTAGGACCGTGGTGTTACCGCGGTATGTGTTTGTGTAATACCTTCGTTAACGGATAATTACCAAGAGAACTAGTTTTGGCCGATTGGAACAAAGGCTCACGTATGAGTACCGACACACCTTACTGTCACAAGTCTTTTATTTGATTTATATCGGTTGATCTGAAAAGTGTTTGCACATGCTTGTTGCTTGAGGTCAAGCAACAGTTTAAGTTTAGGGGTATTTGATCAGTGATTTTTATATGTTATTTTACCATGAGTTTTAGTTAATTATCTTATAAGTTTAGTTGAATTTTATTTCCTTTTATCGCATTTTATGCGTTGGTTTGGTATTTCCATTGTTTTTAGGTTCAGGTACACAATCAAGAAGAATCGGAGCAAAAACCGGGAAAAACAGCATGAATTTGGAAGAGTTTTAGAAGTGAAACAGAGGCCTAACACGGCCCCTGTCTGGATAGTACCAAGAGAAAGAAAACAGAGTATTGGACAATGGCCTGACGCGGGTGCCCGTGTCAACATGTCTGGAGCAGACATTCTTTTCAACAGATAACCAGGGAGTCAACACGGCCGTCCGTGTCAACTGACACAACCCATGTTGGCTGATGTGCTTCATCTTCCAATTTTCTTATTTATTTGGCCTTTGTGACCCCTATGGATATTTTCCTATTACTGTGTTGGATCTGGGAGTATTTAAGAGATATTTTGAAAAGGAAAAGAGAACTTTTTGGCCAGAGAAGAATTTCACTATCAGGATTAGAGAGATCAAGGTGATTAGAAAACTGAAAGTTTTCATGAGCGGAAGACATTGAAGATCAAAGAAACCTATTATCTTGTAATGTCTAGTTTTTCTTTTATATTTTCTTCGAATGTTATGAGCAGCTAAACCCTCCAATGCTAGGGGGTGTCCCTGATTTGAATCTATAATGACTATGATATTAGTATTGCAATGACATTTCCTTTGTTTAATAACTGATTTTATCCCTAGTTGTTCTTAATGCTTGCCTTGTCAGACCAACAGGGTTTGATTTACGATTAATGATTAGGTTGGACCATCATTGTTAAGGATTTGCTTTTGATCATCCTATAGTAGATATCACCTAGGACTAGGGATACCCTATAGGACTCGGAATAATTCTTAATAATTGATTGCTTAATCTCACTTATAATTCTCTATGGACATAGGAATTAGGGTAGACGATTAAAGGTTTTCTCACTAAGGACTTAGGAGTAAACATTCTTAATAATAAGTAATTAGTTAGTTACAATAAGTTGTTGCAGTGTTAATTCAGGGTTGTTACTGAGTCAGATCATACACCTTCCTTAGCATGTTACTCATATATTTTAAAACCTCTTAGTCAAATTTCTCTCTTTTACTTGCAAATATTTTTATAATTCAACCAAACCATTTTAAAACCCCAAATGCTTTTGTTCAACTGAATTATTTTAGAGTCGCCTTTCCTATGCAGTCCTCGAGATCGATATTCGGGGAAATCCCCATTATTACTTCATTGGTAAAATAGCACACTTGCTATTTTTCAGATCAGTGACATCGAATGTATAAGTTCTCTTAGGAAACCTATCATTTTTATCTAACTCAGTAGGGTTCTTCCCATTCGAAGGTGTTAAAACCTTGCAAGAATAGGGTGAACCCTTTTTCAATTCAGCGAGATCTACTTCATTTTCGTCGAAACTTATAGACCCACTGTACGGCCCTTCGTCGTCTTCGTTGAATTCAACATAGGCTATCTTTTTATTCTTATTTACCCTCCCTTTTTCTTCCCTCAAACGTTCCAACTGTCGAACTCTATTGGCCAACTGGGCCATATCCCTCAGGTATTGAGTATCTAACTTCTTTCTGATGGAATAATCTAGGCCACCAGCAGTCATTTCGACTAACTCATGCTCTGGTATTTGCGTTAAACACCTTGCTTTGAGAAGTCGAAATCTATTCAAATAATCATCAATTGGCTCAGTAAAATTTCGTTTTATACTAGCCAATTCCTTCAAACTAAACTTCACATGTCCCATATAGAATTGTTCATGAAATAAACGTTCTAACTAGGCCCAATTGTGAATCAAATTTTGAGGTAAGGTTGTGAACCAGGTAAAAGCGTTTTTTGTAAGAGAACTTGGGAAATACTTGAACCTAAGATTATCATCATTCGAAATGTCTCTCGCTTCTATCAAATACCTAGCCACGTGTTCAGCAGTAGACTCAGTGGTATCCCCAGAAAACTTAGTGAACTTAGGAACGTTTGTTCTCGGGGGTAAATCTACCTGGAGGATAAATTCTGATAATGGTGACGTATAATTTGGTCGTCGAAGGCCAAATTTACTCGTTACGTGCCATGATCTTTCGACCATGGCAGCCAAATTATTGTCTGCCACTAGATTGTTACGTCGAACTTGTTGTACGATGTTTTCAACATCCTGGTTTCTATTTACCAAAACTACCATCGGTTCTTCTTCTCTAGGAACTTGTGGTTGATTCCTAGGAGGTTCGAATCTAGGTTGTTCAATCATTCCTTGGTTGTTTTGATTTTCCTGGGCCAGATTTCGTGGAATTTGGTTGATAGTGTTATCTTCGTTAAAGACTACCCCTTGGTTTTCTATCAGATACTCCCTTGGTGGTTGTCGAGGGGGATTTGGTACACCCAAGAATTCTACAAGGCGCGTCATTTGTGCTGCCAATTGTTGATTGATTTGTGTAGTATTCTGAATGAGGGGTTGAAAGATTTCCCTCATAGTTTGAGACATCATTTGAACCATTTGGTGATTACTTTTGTCCATCTGTTGTCTCAAATAGGATGCAGAATTGGTCATCAAACCTGGCATTTGGGCTGAATACCTTATACCTAAATTTTGACTATTTCGACCCCAGAACCAGATCCCTGTAATGGCGAAGTCATTACAGGTTTTGTATATAACGGAGGGGCATTTTCTAAGTTTGCCATCAACGAAGTTGGCATTCCATAGGGCGGGTCTCGAGGAAAAGGCATTGAAAACCCAGGGGGAGAGATGCCTCTAAATGTCGAAGTCCCTATCGGTGGTAGGGTCTGTGGAGGACCCCTTGGCCCAATGTAAGTTAGAATGGGCTGCGTATGGAAAATCAAATGTGTGAGCATCGAACTTCCCATAGACGGTATTGCTTTAGAGACAGGCGCTGAGAGCGTTGGTCCTTCTGTCGAAGCCCCTATGGGTTGTTCTATATTGTTATTTGGGATATTTTGAGAATTATTCGGCTGGTTTAAATTCGTCGTCATTCTCCTCCTATATCTCTTTTTTGTTCTATCTTCTTTAACAGCGGTTACCTTACCACTTCCTAATAACATGCAACGAAGTTTTTGGAAGAAAAAAAATTTACCACAGAACTAATAAATTTTTTCCCAAAGAGAATTTTAGAAATGATTTTTATGATCACTTAGCACTGTCCCACTGGGCGTGCCAATTTGTTCGCCGTGAAAATTGGTGAACAACCGCTGGTCTTACAAATCGAAAAGAGATCTGTTTTACTTGCAAGATCGACCACGCAAATCCTAGGACATGTGCTAATTGGTCTTAGATGAAGTTTATGAAAAGTATGAACACTTCGACAGAGTCCATGATAAGGCAACTTATTTCAAATGTAAATGAATTTAAGTGACAGTAAGTGAAATCAAAATGCTGATAAATGACAAAGTTAAGAACTTGCATAAAGAAAAGATAAAATTTTAAATAAAGAGATTTGTCAAATTGCATTGAAATGAAAAACTGGTGTTTAGTCAACGTACATTCTTACAAACTCGTTTCTCTCAATCACACGGATACTTGGAGTAAATGAAGGTTTTGTACACAATTGAACACACACAAATCTTAACATTAAGACCTGCTATTTATAACAATCGAACATAACTGCTATTAACGGCTAAGAAATGAAATTAAGACAAGTGTCATCGTGCATGTCTTCGAATCATATGGGTGCTCCACGTGTCTCTCTTAAAAACGAATTTTCTCTCTTTTATTTGAATTCAAACGAACTTGTCGAAATACCCCTAAAAATGCTTCTGCCGAATCGGGTCTTTCAACCGTTGAGGAATATCTCTAAGTCCATAACATAGACCCTCCTGGCGAAAGGACACCTTCGACTCTCATTTCAAAACATGGCTCTAGTCGAAGTAGTTAAATTTCTTCAAGAAACTCTATTTGTTACTTTTAACTTCATTCAAGCGTCAAAATTATGAGACAACACTATCTAAGAAAAAAAGAAAAATATATATTAAAATGAAACGAATGAATAAGGTAAAAATAACTTCAAATATGTAATAACTTAAAACTATCTCTTAATATTGAGTGTGGTAAAAAAAAATCTATAGGAAAGATATAATGAACAAAAGACTTAATGTCTAACTCGAAAAATTTACCATACTTTCTCTAATTTATCCTACCTTAATCTAAATCACACTAGGCATTTTTAAAACCTCAAAAATGTCAAAAGTGTGTGCAACAAATTTGACTTGATAGAGTGAATTTATAAGAAAGAGATGAAAATTGAATAGATATGATGATGATCATTGTCTTTCAATTTATCAATCTTAAGATTACTAGAACATGATCATAAAAATATTCTGATGCATAGCAATTTTCGCCAAGCTCAAATATTTTCATAGAATACTATAAAGTTGTTATATTTTCATAGAATCTCAACTATTAAACTTGTTTCTTAAGAACAAGAAATAAAATTGAGGTTATGATGAGAATTAGTGATTCCATATTTTGGATCGAGTACTTTTTCTCTATCCCACAAAAAAAAAATAATGATATAATGGAGCTGAGATAAAAAAAAAAAAAAACACTAAATACAATGTCCATAAATAAAAAACACTCTAGTGATTACTTTTTTTACTCAAGAAAGTGACTACTTTAAACCTAAAATTAACTAAAATAATATGTTTCTAAATCCTGAGACCTTATTTTCTCAAATAAGCTATAGACAAAGAGAGAACTATAGATGTTGTGCAGCTGAAAGCAGCAAGGTAATGTCCACACTCAATAGCCAATGTTGACAACACGTATATATTGGTCATACATCTAGTTTGTTTATATATATATATATATATATATATATTGGTTTTATCGATATAGAATAGATTATTAATATATAATTAAACGCGTTTAGCCACTATGAGTTTGTTTTGTAATTACTATATATAATATATAATCTTTTCGTGATGAATCTTTGGTGTATTTGCAACAAATGTACAAAGATAGTGACATTTAAGGCTCGTGAACTGAAAATGGCAGAATTTGCAATTGAAAAAAGGTTACTTTATTTATAAATTTAACTTGTTTGCATGTGTGGTTAAGACTTAAGACGCGTTGAGTCTCTTACTTGGAGAGAGATATATAAAGTATATTTTGTATGAATTATGTCGGTTATGATTGTGACCAAAACCTTATTAAGATAACATTTTACCAAATGTAAATAATTAGAAGAAAATAATTGAAAAACTAAGACAAATTCTTCAGAATCTACCCACAGAAGCTAAAAGAAAAATAAAACACACACGTTGAACGACCAAGGAGCAGAAGAGGTTATCACTGTGAAAACTATGTTTGATAGTATATGATCTTGGTTTCTATAAGACACACGTGAAGTGAAGAGGGGCCTAAAAAAATACTAGTATTAACAAAACATGAAAATTCATTTCGTGCCTGGGAATATATATATATATATATATATATATATATATATATATATATATATATATATATATATATATATATATATATATATATATATATATATATATATATATATATATATATATATATATATATATATATATATATATATATATATATATATATATATATATATATATATATATATATATATATATATATATATATATATATATATATATATATATATATATATATATATATATATATGTGTGTGTGTGTGTTTTTTTTTTTTGTGAAAAATAGAAAGGAAAAGAATAATCCAAAATGACAAAATAAATTTGGAGATAAGATAATATACTTGGCGTTGAACAATAGGTTTCCTCTATTTTGTTTTTCTTCATAATTTGAGCAGATCATATTTAAGAGATTTTAGGTCTTAACTGAAAATAGTAAGGTGTTTAAAATTATGTAAACTATTGATTTTAACTAATTTTGTAGTTTGTTTAAGTTGTTGATTATTGTCCGCAAATTGTTATTTTAATAAAAAAAAAAGTATTAGATTATATATAAATTCTTATTTAACTAAAAATAAGAAAGTTATAAGATTGTTTTTTTTGGGGGGGTATGTTTTTGGTTTTTTTATTTTTCAATTTTAAATATATTTTGGCCTTAACTATTTTTGATGACTTCCTGTGTGTAATGTATCATAGATATGACACAAACTCATAAGAATTTTGAAATGAAATTATGTTTTATTTTTTTATTTTTGATGAGTCTTTTCACGCATAACTTTCATCTTGAAGGTTATTTTGCGGTGAAGGTGACTCTGCTGGAAGCAAACACATGCCTTCTTGAAGAGAAAGAAGAGGGTGAAGTGGAGGCTCTCATTGAAGAAGCCAACAAATGGCTTAATCAATGGTTCTCTGAGGTCTCTAGGTGGAAACCTAATGAGGTGGATCTTGAAAGACTCACTTGGTTGAGGTGCTACGGTATACCATGTCATGCATGGTCGGTACCATTTTTTGAATACCTTTCGTCTTTGGTTGGTAAGTACGTGGGTTAGGAAGATTGTTCTTCACCAAAATGAACGTAGCCAGTATCATGGTGAAGACATCTTGCGGGATGTTGATCGACGAAGTACTCAAGATATCCATAAATGGAGTCTCGTTCAAAATTAGAATTACTGAGGAAACTTTGGGTCCCTTATCTAAACTAGTTAAGAATTTTGCTCCTACCTCTTCGGATTCGGATTTATATGCCTCTTTTGTGAAAGATAGTTCTTATTAGGGCAGTCCGAAGGAGAAGGGTATGAGGGTGAAAATGTCATCGATTTTTGTTTTCAAGGGACAAAAGGTGATATGTCTAATCGTGATGTTTGTAGTAAAAAAGGGGAAGTTGGTTCTGGTGATAACAGGTCTAATAAAGATGATTTAGCTAATTCTTTGTTTAAAGACAGGTCAGAGATCAACGCCATAGGACCTATGGTTTCCGGAGATGGATAGGTTCACGTGTCGAACTATAATGGGAATGTAGGCTCTGAGTCTGGATCCCCTTTAGGAGTGGGACCTAAGGTTGTTGTTGGTTTTAAGGAATTAGTCATTGCTCCTGCTGAGGATAAAGTTGTCTCCTTTGATGGGCTTTTGAAATCTCATTTGGCCCAAGATCTTGATAAGAGGTTGGGCCGCATCTCTAGAAAGAAGGGTGGCCCATTAGGGAGTAATAATATATTTAGTCAACCAACTGATTTAGGGGAGATAGATAGATCTTCTGCAAAATTTAGCCCTTTCTTCTGCCCTCTTACTTCAGATCACTTGATGGGATCAGCGGAGAAGCCTGATTCTATTGATAAGGTATCTCATTCCTCATCGAGCAATATGGGGATTGATAAAGAAGTTCAATCAACTTCGTTGAAGAATCATCTACATAAACCATTATCGGAGGAAAGTTTATCGAGGTTCCATTTAGTCATTGACTCAGAAGTAGTTCAAGGTAACAAGCGTTTCTGGGCAGAGACAGACAACAAGGTTTCGAAGAAGGTACGGAAGATTATTAACTCTATTTCTATAAGCGGCGACGAGAGTAAGAAAGATTTTGTGGGAGAGATCAGTCAACTTGAGAAGAGAGAGAAGGTAAGTAAATCTAACTTGGTGCCTGCATCTACGGTTGATCTATGAATATTCTATCACTGAATATAAAAGGGTGTGTTAGTATAGTTAAGAGGAAGGAATTACATAGTTTGATTCAGTCCTGTAATATAGATATTTGTTTTATTCAAGAAACAAAACTCAAATTCTTGGATGATTGTTTAGCTTCTTCAATTTAAAGCAACTCTGAAGTGGAATAGTCTATTCTTGGTTCGAAGGGTGCAGCTGAGGGGATTGCAACTTTGTGGAGAAAGTATTCTCTGAAGTTGAATTGCATTTTTAGATAAGAGGGGTTTTTGGGCCTGAGTGGAAGGGGAAGAATATATTCTTCGTAACCTTTACTCTTCGTGCAAAGTTTCTCTAAAGAGAAAGTTGTGGAAGGAGTTGGTTGAAGTGAAGGGTAAATTTGATAGGGGGAGTTGGATTGTTGGGGGGGGGGGGGACTTCAACGCTGTTACTCATAGTCAAGAAAGGAAGGGATCGAATGTTAGAGGCAGGTTGGGGGAGATGGAGGAATTCCAATGTTTTATTGGAGACATGGAGTGCATAGATGTTCCTTGTGTGGGTGGTCCGTTTACTAGGTACAACAACTCCGGTTCTGCAATGAGTATGATTGAGAGGTTTTTGTTGTTAGAATCTACAAGAATATTGTAAGACATAATATAGGTAGAAGGGATATCTCTGATCATTTCCCTATTTGGTTAAAAGTTAACAGATCAGACGGGGGCCCTAAACCTTTCAAGCACTATGCCAAAAAGACCTTTAGCAGCGCTTAAAAGTGTTTCCTAAAGTGGCGCTGCTAAAGGTAAAGGCAACACTTTTTTTTATGGAAAAAGCGCTGCTATAGGTCCACTTTTAGCAGCGCTTTTCCAGAAAAGCGATCTCTATTCCCCGCCACCTTTAGCAGCGCTTTTAAAAAGTGTACTCTATTCCCTCTTACATATAGTAGCTTTTTTGAAAAGCACTGCCTATCCCCCCCCCCCCCCCATATAGCAGCGCTTTTGGAAAGCGCTGCCTATTCCCCCCCTTTAGCAGCGTTTTTTAAAGTGTTGTCTTCCTCCCCCCCCCCCTTTAGCAGCGCTTTCTCAATAAAAGCGTTGTCTGTTCTTCACGTCATTGAATTATTTTTTTAAAAATCACTTTTTCATAGCGTTTTTTGTTAAAAGCGCTGTCTATTTTTCATATTTTTTAGAAACGATTTTTGTTGAATTATGTTGCACCATTTTTTATATTTTTTCGATAAACCTGCTTATAACAATTACATTCACCAGAGGCCTTTATTTCAACACTTTGGCCTTATATATACCATAATCATTGTAATTCAACACATAAACCTGCTTATAATTCAACACAAGTCGGTCCTCACAACAACTTCACAAATACATTCACTATACATATAATTACAAAACCGATAACTTTACAAATACATTCACTATACATATAATTCCAAAACTACATACGACTTCCAAAAATATAATTATCCCGCATCAATTGACAATATATATACCTTATACAATTCTCAACTCAAGAATGTATTGAGACCATTCCTCCTTAATTTCTTCCAATCTGTCTTTCGAGTAAGTATCACACTTGAATTCATCAAAGTACTATATAATATAACATAACACGCATGATTTAGTTTTAAAACTAATTACTCAGATGAAATATCGGTTAAATATTAAAATAAATCATATAACTTATAAACTCATACCATGTTTGGAATCTCTATTTGATCTGAATGAATAATTTCCTTCATAAACCTCAATACAAAATATCCGCAATCAATCCCATTACGCTGATGAGGACACTGTAAATGGAAAAAACAAACGAATATTTATCAGGATATATAGTTTAACTAGTTTTGTCAAGTAGAATCATTATAACAGTCAAAATTGTGAAAATATACCTGCACTCTGATCCAACTAATGTTGTTAGCCTTCCTTTTTGGCATTGTTGCTTGTCTTTGTGATCGGAATATTTGTATAGCTCTAACATAATATAAATGAATATTTAGAACAATCTCACATAATAAATAAAGATAATTATTCAGAACAATATATCTCATCACTTATGTATCAACCATATTCTTCATATTAGGATATTTTGTTTGATCGCCATCTAATGAATCTAGATAATACACTATTTCTTTCATCGGATTAATCGCAACCAACAACCAGTGTCCACTGTAAAATAAGACAAAAATTTACACGGAAATGTTATATAGAATGACAAAAACGAATAATTATAATAAATGAATTTAGAATGAAATCTAACCCATGACCAGTATTATATGGCAAAAAATACATCTTCTCTGTATCTGCGACCATAAATGCTTGTACTATGTCATCTCTGACTACATCTGGAGTGTGATCGATTGACCGTGAGTTGATACAGCTAGCAGATAAGAATGTAAATCTTGAAGTCAATTGATGCGAGACCAAAAACTTGTCATACAAGAACCTTAAATAAAAACATAGTCAACATTAGAATATTCATTTAAATGAGCAAATAAATTGTTCAATTATTTAATTAAAATTGATCGGAGTACCTGACGTATGAATGCATAACACCGATGCCCAATTCAGAATGTTGGAAAATCTGGCCCAAATCCTCTTTAGCAATTGATTCGGCATATTCAAAACCGAAAATACCTTCCTCTATAGGTATTTGACGGATGCCACCCTCAACCATATAAGTTGTTCCTACAAATGCTTTTTTTGGCTCGGCCTTTTTTTTGTTGGGCACCTTGCTAGATTCAGGCATCTTACCCTTGCTGACTTGTTACAACTGTTGAGCATGAACCTAAAAGTTATATAAGTTAAGTAATTAATGTATAAGATCATCATGTAACTGTAGTAGTACCTGTTTTTTTGATGCAGCTGACTCGGTTTCCCGCACAATTCCCTTATCTTTTGATTTGGATTTTGTAGGAGAAGATCATCATGTAAATAAATGGTACATAAATGTAAGAATAAGTTACATGTATGGGTCGTAAAACATTTGAATACTACAAGGTTCATAATGGTGTTCAACCTACCTCATCATCTATGAAAATGAGATTTGACGGCCATGCAACATACGTTCCTATTGCATCTCCCACCACTGTTGCATCCGAAACAGCATCTGGTATAGGCAACAATGAACCTCCCTCTAAAGCAATATCAACCGATACGTTCAAAAATCTAGCAGGGAGCGGTTTATGGTGAAGTAAGTCTCCCAAAGTGTTATGCATTTTTCCCTTGCCAACCATGCGATAAGTCGGTGACGATAAATATAGTCGACAAGGTGAAATGCCCTAAACAAATAATGAATATGATTAATGTATCAATTAAGAAAATTGTGCTAAATTAATTTCAATGTAATATATATAGTTACCTCTGGAAGCTTCTGCGGAAAATTACAATTGATACCATCTTTGTCACTGGTATCTTTACATTCTAGACCGCGCCTTTCTGACATGTATCTCTCTTTGTCCTTTTGCAATTCACGAATTTGAGCTTTCAATTCTTCCAATGTCTCCATCACTTGTTTATTTCTAGGATTTTTATTCTTTGGCTGCTTATACAATTTTGTTGGAGTGACACCAAATCCCTTACCCCTTACACGCCCAGAATACTCAGGAATATTTAACACTTGACTCAGTACGCTCCTGAATCATCGTCCTCAGCTGTAGTTATAGTCTGGGATAGACTCTCCTGAAATATAAATAAAAGCATAAATATATTATACACTTTTGAGTTTATGACAGAACTAATGTTGTACTTACACATTGCTCATAAACTTGTTGAACTTCTTTCTGAACGACTCCATCTCTACCCACACGGGCAGCCTTCCACAAAACATGGTCCGGAAGAGATGTTGCATCACTTTTCTCCTCTTCTAACTACACATTAAGACAGATAATAAGCTTCACTTTTCTCGTATTCTAACTACATCATATTAAATCATTTATATATACTTATTATTTTTTATTGTAAGCGTGCATATCCCAAACGCCCTTTTTTGTATAGATATGCGGGTTTTGATGCTCGTTGCCGATTTACATCACTCACAACCTGAAAAAACAAGTTTAAGTCATATCAGAACTCATGTGGAAGAAGTATATACATTATACATTGTTCATGATAAGTTAGAATTACATGGAATTCTTGGGTTCTTCACTTGGCAACAAATGTTTCCCATTCTTCAAATGAAATAAGATCATCATACTTCTCTGGTCGCTCTGATTCGACAAATTCTCCATCAGAATCTTTAAGAAACTTGTTCGTTAAAAACACCCTAAATCCTCTTAGTCCTTTTCTGGCCAATTGAAGAGAATATTTTTTCCGGTCGTCATCAATATTAAAAGATTTGCATATTTGGGGTTTAAGCCCTTCACACTTGAAATGTGCATTGCTTCAGCAAGCACGGTGACACCACTATTTTGCATTGTACTTTTATCATCTTGTTCTTTGGTATAAAATGTGTATCCATTAATTGCATATGCGCTATATGTAACACCCATTTTAATTATTTAGTCATTTTATTATTATTTTAAATATTATATGTTGATGTGCCCTTTGGTAGGGTGTATTTGATGATGTTTGGTGGGTGTCCCTGAGATGGGAGATCATTGGTGGTAATTTGGTGAGTTTATAATAATATAAGAAATAATAGTAATATTGGTGGTGGTATTAATATTATTATTATTATTATTATTATTATTATTATATTTATGATTATTATTAATATTTGTAGTAATATTATTAATATGGAGAATATAATATTATTATTAATATAGTTATTATATTATTATGATTTTTGGTGTGAATATGATAATATAATGAATAATAGTAATATTGGTGGGGGTATTATTATTATATATTATTATATTTATTAGTATTATTAATATTATTATTATTTTGGTGAGATAATAATATTATTACTATTATTATTATTATTATTATTATTTTGGTGAGATAATAATAATAATAATATTATTATTATTATTATTAATAGTATTATTATGATTAGTATTATTAATATTAGTAATATTATATTAGTATTATTAATATTAAGATTATTATTATTCATATTATTTTATTATTAGTATTAATATAATTGTTATTATTATCATTAGTATTATTATTATTATAATTATAATTATTGTTGGGTGTATTACTATTATTATTATTATGTTGAATATTACTATAATATTATAATAGTATTATATTATATTATTATTATTATTATTATTATAATGATTATTATAATTATTATATTAGAATTATTATTGGGAATATTAGTGGTTGAAATAAGTAAAATAAGAGGTGGAAGGGTTATTGGGAAGTTAGAATGGAAATATGAAAAGTCATGATAGAAACCGTGAGGAAGGAAATATGAAGGGGTAGCAAGGAGATATTAGAAAAGTTGGAATAGAGAGAAAAGGGATTACCATAGATCGTGGGAAATTGGTGTGATAATAATAATAATAATAATAATAATAATAATAATAATAATAATAATAATAATATTATTATTATTATTATTATTATTATTATTATTATTATTATTATTATTATTATTATTATTAGTTGTTATTATTATTATTATTATATTATTTTTATTAGTTATTATTATTATTGGGATAGGAAATAAAAAGGAAAATAGAATATGAAGGGATGGGGAAGTATTAGAGAAAATAACACGATAGAGCGATAGAAAGAGAGAAGAGGAAAGAACGAGAGAAGTGAGAAGAACGAAGGAAAAAGGGAACGAAGAACGGAAAGAAAAGAGGAGGCCAAGAGACCAAATCCAGGAAGAATTTCATCGATCAACCGATTAACAAGGTAAGGGGGGAGAAACTTGATTGGGAATGGTATATACATGTATAGGGTAGTGGGGATTCCTTAACCCCGTAGGAATGTATCGTTGATGAAGTTTTATATTGACATGCTATTGATTGTTGAGTTATGTTGATGTTGATGGATTGAAATATGTTGAGTGTTGGTGAATTGTTGTTTTTGGTTAATTTGGCGTATAGGTTGGGTTTACGGTTTTAGGGAAGTTCTGTGTGACCTTTTTGATGTGTCGATAGATTGTTTAAGTGATGACTTTGGAATAATATGTATATGATGATGTACGAATGTTTGATGTTGCCATTGTTGATTGACTGTTGGGGTTGGTTTGGTTTGAGTAAGGTTCAGAGTAACTCTAAAGTGTCGGTAGTGTGCCGTAATGTTGATCTGGAGTAGAATTATAGGAAGATTGATAAGCCTAATATGCATTGGTCGTAATACGGATAGTATAGGAAGTGGATGTTATAGAATAGGCTTGAATCAGAGAAGAGTGAGAATTCTGAACTGTGAGAACTTGAGAAGTCGCAGGCAACTCGCTAGCACTTCGTTTAGCGAGAAGGCAGCGAGCGTTCGCTAGGTGCTCGCCTAGCGAGTGAGGTAGCGAGTGAGTCTAGTAGGTTCTGTTTGCCTTCGCGAGGAGGTTCGCTAAGCGAACAGGTAGCGAGCATTCGCTGGGAGCTCTCCTAGCGAGGGTGTAGCGAGCGTAGCAGAATGGGGTTTTTCTATGTTGTTATACTGTGTGCGCTAAGAGTGTAGTGCCCTTGGACTTTGTTGATTATAGGGGAGATGATTGAGTGTTATAGAGTGAGTACTCGGTGATAGTATGTGATTTCCGTTACTAATTATTTAAATGGATAATTAGTTGGTGTATGAATCATGCGGAGCATGGTGTAGTGATCAGTAGGATCGTGTATTCCCGAGTGGTGGGACGTGTTTATATCTTGGTGATAAAGTATGAACTTGTTTACTTGGTGATGGTACTCGTTTTCCTTGATATTGTTGGTGAACAATTGGTTAACGTATATGTATGTAGTGATCAGTAGGATCGTGTGTTCCCGGGTGTTGGGATGTGGTTATATATGGTGTTATAGTATGAATTTATTTACTATCCGATTGATTTATATGGTGTTGGTGTAATATATCTACACATATATGCATTGATGTATGATGATATGATCAGGAGGATCGTGTGCACTTAGTGTGCCTAAATATGATAGTTATGCATTGGTGTGTGCATATCATGGTGTTTTGGTGGGATGAATCATGTCTCAGGAGGAGCGTAAGTGATTCATCCGTACTCCTTGGTGGAGAATGGTGGGGGATAGATCATGTCTCAGGAGGAGCGTAAGTGATCTATCCAGGTTCGATTGAATGAACCAATGAGTCGGTACCGCATGCATGGTGTTGAGTTGCATATTTGCATTATAATATGTTATATTGTAATTTGAACAGTAGGTTCGTTATATGGAGTTGTTGGGGTGAATATTGGTGTGTTGGTGTGTTTTACTACGTTGTTTACATGTATTACATTACCAATATATTTTTGATCATGTTTTCTCACCCCTTGGTTGTTGTTGTGTCTGTGCTTCTCCGGAAGTACAGATAATCCAGGTACTTAGATAGCTTGGATGGTGGTGTGCCAGTCGAGTCTAGGATGCTCTGATACGTAACACGGGATATGGGTGTTTTAATTGTTTTATGTCAAACTTATTGTAATCCTGTGACGTATCACTTTTTTTTTGTGAATTATAATAATAAAGATTTTACGAAATTTGGCGGATGGCCGAGAATGTTGGAATAATGTTTTCCGCTGTATTATTTTTGAGAATAATTAACAAAGTATTTTTATAAAAATTTGGTGATGTGATATCCCACTATTTTGGGGAAAACTCTGATGTTTATTTATAATGTTTATATTTTATTTAATTTGGGAAGTGGGGTGTTACAATTGGTATCAGAGCAGGTCGGTCCGTCCGGCCAATGTTGTCTAGTGTTATTGTTTCCTGGTATGCGACATGTGTGTAAAAACACTGTCGGTACATGTTGTTGGTTAACCTCATTGGTAGAAGTGGAATGATTCCAGTGGGGGAGAAGTTGTATTTCTCCGAAAAGCTACAGTGTGGTGGCTTAGTGTGTTGAGGAGGGATATTATAGTTTGGTAAAGATGGTTTGTACCCCATCATGATTTCGGCTGTCTATTAACAAATTGAGGAACTGATCACCCTTAATCTCTTATTAATAGTGGACGGGATTGTGTTGGATGGGATAAACGTATCTTGCAAGCTTGGGTGGCGTGAGCAGTGTATAGTCTTGAGTTAAGCTAAGTGCTTAAGGGATTATTTTGAGGAATTTGGCGTAAGACGGTGTTGAAGTGTCTATTTTGACTGAAACTTGGAATGAGAAGGAAAGTGAGAAAAATTGGGATTTGTCAATTAATTGCGATTGCCGGAGGTTTCCGGATGAGGTAGGTGATTTACTATCGGAGTGTGAAGTAAAGCTCACACGTTGACTTTGTTGTTGGAACGAGTCCGATATTAGTGACTCCATATGGTGTGTTTTCGTTGGGATTGGAGAAGTTGAAGAGTCAACTTGAAGACCTTCTAGGAGAGAGGTTCTTTTGTTTGAGTGTGCTACCGTAATGTGCACCAATTTTGTTGGTTAGACAGATAGAAGGTTTTGTGAAGCTTTGGGTGAACTATAGATAAGTGAACAGGGTGACTATCAAGGATAGGTGTTCGCTTCCAAGAGTTAATGATTTGATGGAACAATTGATCGAGGGATGTGAGTCCCTTGGTCATGTGATCTCGAGTAGAGTTCTTGTGGTGGATGGGACGAAGGTCAAAAGTTCTATCGTATTAGGAGGCTCAAAGATCTGCTGTTGAGATTGGAAGTAATTGAGTTTTAAATTATTCATGGATTTAAAATGTGTTGGATGGCTTCCTAAGTATAAAATTGTTGTTGTACGTTAAATTCCGAGATCGCAGCTTTTTACGGAATCGAAATCGGACACTCGAAAGTCGGGTAACGGTCGAAAAGAGGATTTTGGGACTGTCATGTTCGCCTGGCGAGCATACTGGCGAACGTCCATATTCGCTGCGGTGTTCGCCTGGCGAAGGGGTCCTGGGCAGAAAATGTTATTCTGGTGTTTTTGCCGTAACGGGAGAACCGTAACTCGGAATGACGTGCGGTTCGAAGCGTTGGAAAGCTATTCAAATTATCTATGAGATGGTGAAGTATTGACATAGATTTAAGCTATTTATTGATGAAGTGTGTTTGAATTTTGTGGTAAGGACGGGCGGTACGGTATGTGTTCCCGCTATAACTCACAACTTGTTTGTCCACTTGGCATGAGATCTTCTTTAATTATTTATATAAAGCAATGGTTGTGTTAATAAATGATATTTTAAGGTATTCGAAGCGTATAGAGGATTATGTTGAGCATAAGGAACTGGAGTTATCAGTGTTGGAAAAAGAGCGGTGATATACTTCCGTAAGGAAAGTTCTGCCGAATCCGATAGAACTAATTGTGGTGTTTGTGATGCTTGTTGATATAATTAGGGGATTTGCTAAAGACAACTTCAGCGAGTTTCAATTATGCAAAAGGCAACTTGAAGTGTATAAGAGAAATCATCCGACCAGTGATTTAGAGTTGGTTACTATTGTGATTGTACTGGAGTCGGAGTCTTCAAAAGTTCAGACTGAGATCGGAGATGTTTGGTGATCTTAAGAGTTTAAGGTGTTTGTTTAATTTGAATAAGACAAATATGAGGCATAGGAAATAATGGGGACTTCGAAAAGAGTACGACTTCGAGTTGAATTACCATTCGAGTAAAGCGGACATGGTAGATGATGCAGTGAGTTAGAAATATTTGCATATACCGAAGATGATGGTGAAAAGAGTTAGAACTGATTGAGAAATTTCATAATATGCGTTTTGTGAGTAAGGATACTTCTTATGGAGTTAAGCTTTTATTATTAAGATCTGACTAGTGATATCCTTGAGAAGAATCGAGAAAGTCAGAAATCTGGATTGAATAGTGAATTAGTTGAAATTGATAAATTAGAGTCGAAGAGTGGATTGTCGGGTTTGTGGAAATAATACCACGAGGTGTTATGATAGAGTATGTATATCAGATGTTGTTGAAGGGAGTAGGAGTACTCGTGAAGAAATACATTGAGGTAGATGGAGTATCCATCTCGGTGCTATGAAGAAGTAACCGAACTTGAGTAGATTGTTTTTGAGACCATGGATAAGGAGAGGTGGAATATGCTAGTTAGAATTGTCGGAATTCGAAGAGTGAACATCAGAGACTGTTGAGTCTGATGTAGTCGTTAAATATTCTAGAGTGGAAATCAGGTAGTATTTTCACGAAATTGGTGTTGAGATTTCCAAAGAATTTGTAAAGACATAATTTTAATTTGAATTGTTAGGAGTGGATTAACTATTCCGTGTTGAGGATATACGAGATGCATATTGAGAAAGTGGTGAAGTTGGATGAGATACTGACGAATATTGTTTCAGATGGAAATTTGAGGTTTATATTGAGATTTTGGAGGGGCTTACAGGAAGCTTCGGGTACTAAGTTGAAGCTGAGTTCGACCTATCATCTGCAAATTGATGGTCAGTCAGAGAGGACTATTGAGTCTGTAGAGAATTGGTGAGAGCTTGGGTGTCGGATCAAGGTGGAGCGTGGGATGATTAATTATCGTTGATTGAGTTACCTATAATAACGGTTACCATCCTAGTGTCGGAATGGCACTATATGTGGCTTGGTGAGATAGGGAGTGTAGGACTCTCCTGTGTTGAAATAAATCGAGTGAGAGTGTTGTACTCAGACTTGAAGATTATGCTTGAGATGGCTGAGAAGATCGAGAGGATCCGAGGCAATATGTATTTTGAGGGTCACGCCGGTGACTGGTGTTGGTCGAACTTCGAAATCTCAGAAGTTCGCACGTGTTCTGTAGTTATATCAGAGTGGCGCAGCGGAGGCATGGGAGGAGTAACATGTTAGACTGTTTTTCTGTTGTCGCTGTGAATTGGCATGATATGTTTCATGTGTCTTAGTCGAGAAAGTACATTGAACCAGGTGGATGATGTACAAGTGAAAAATATTCCGATTGTTGAGGCATTGCTAGTTCGTTTTGGCGAGCAAGGAACAACTCCGAAGGGAGGAGATATCTTTGGTGAAAGTAGTATGGGGAGGTGCTGCAGAAGGCAGTGTGACCTGAGAATTGGAATAAAAGATACGGGGAGCGTATCCGGAATTATTTCCATCAGATAATTTTCGAGGACGAAAATAATTAAAGTGGGGGAGAGTTGTAACACCCATTTTAATTATTTAGTCATTTTATTATTATTTTAAATATTATATGTTGATGTGCCCTTTGGTAGGGTGTATTTGATGATGTTTGGTGGGTGTCCCTGAGATGGGAGATCATTGGTGGTAATTTGGTGAGTTTATAATAATATAAGAAATAATAGTAATATTGGTGGTGGTATTAATATTATTATTATTATTATTATTATTATTATTATATTTATGATTATTATTAATATTTGTAGTAATATTATTAATATGGAGAATATAATATTATTATTAATAGTTATTATATTATTATGATTTTTGGTGTGAATATGATAATATAATGAATAATAGTAATATTGGTGGGGGTATTATTATTATATATTATTATATTTATTAGTATTATTAATATTATTATTATTTTGGTGAGATAATAATATTATTACTATTATTATTATTATTATTATTATTATTTTGGTGAGATAATAATAATAATAATATTATTATTATTATTAATAGTATTATTATGATTAGTATTATTAATATTAGTAATATTATATTAGTATTATTAATATTAAGATTATTATTATTCATATTATTTTATTATTAGTATTAATATAATTGTTATTATTATCATTAGTATTATTATTATTATAATTATAATTATTGTTGGGTGTATTACTATTATTATTATTATGTTGAATATTACTATAATATTATAATAGTATTATATTATATTATTATTATTATTATTATAATGATTATTATAATTATTATATTAGAATTATTATTGGGAATATTAGTGGTTGAAATAAGTAAAATAAGAGGTGGAAGGGTTATTGGGAAGTTAGAATGGAAATATGAAAAGTCATGATAGAAACCGTGAGGAAGGAAATATGAAGGGGTAGCAAGGAGATATTAGAAAAGTTGGAATAGAGAGAAAAGGGATTACCATAGATCGTGGGAAATTGGTGTGATAATAATAATAATAATAATAATAATAATAATAATAATAATAATAATAATATTATTATTATTATTATTATTATTATTATTATTATTATTATTATTATTATTATTAGTTATTATTATTATTATTATTATATTATTTTTATTAGTTATTATTATTATTGGGATAGGAAATAAAAAGGAAAATAGAATATGAAGGGATGGGGAAGTATTAGAGAAAATAACACGATAGAGCGATAGAAAGAGAGAAGAGGAAAGAACGAGAGAAGTGAGAAGAACGAAGGAAAAAGGGAACGAAGAACGGAAAGAAAAGAGGAGGCCAAGAGACCAAATCCAGGAAGAATTTCATCGATCAACCGATTAACAAGGTAAGGGGGGAGAAACTTGATTGGGAATGGTATATACATGTATAGGGTAGTGGGGATTCCTTAACCCCGTAGGAATGTATCGTTGATGAAGTTTTATATTGACATGCTATTGATTGTTGAGTTATGTTGATGTTGATGGATTGAAATATGTTGAGTGTTGGTGAATTGTTGTTTTTGGTTAATTTGGCGTATAGGTTGGGTTTACGGTTTTAGGGAAGTTCTGTGTGACCTTTTTGATGTGTCGATAGATTGTTTAAGTGATGACTTTGGAATAATATGTATATGATGATGTACGAATGTTTGATGTTGCCATTGTTGATTGACTGTTGGGGTTGGTTTGGTTTGAGTAAGGTTCAGAGTAACTCTAAAGTGTCGGTAGTGTGCCGTAATGTTGATCTGGAGTAGAATTATAGGAAGATTGATAAGCCTAATATGCATTGGTCGTAATACGGATAGTATAGGAAGTGGATGTTATAGAATAGGCTTGAATCAGAGAAGAGTGAGAATTCTGAACTGTGAGAACTTGAGAAGTCGCAGGCAACTCGCTAGCACTTCGTTTAGCGAGAAGGCAGCGAGCGTTCGCTAGGTGCTCGCCTAGCGAGTGAGGTAGCGAGTGAGTCTAGTAGGTTCTGTTTGCCTTCGCGAGGAGGTTCGCTAAGCGAACAGGTAGCGAGCATTCGCTGGGAGCTCGCCTAGCGAGGGTGTAGCGAGCGTAGCAGAATGGGGTTTTTCTATGTTGTTATACTGTGTGCGCTAAGAGTGTAGTGCCCTTGGACTTTGTTGATTATAGGGGAGATGATTGAGTGTTATAGAGTGAGTACTCGGTGATAGTATGTGATTTCCGTTACTAATTATTTAAATGGATAATTAGTTGGTGTATGAATCATGCGGAGCATGGTGTAGTGATCAGTAGGATCGTGTATTCCCGAGTGGTGGGACGTGTTTATATCTTGGTGATAAAGTATGAACTTGTTTACTTGGTGATGGTACTCGTTTTCCTTGATATTGTTGGTGAACAATTGGTTAACGTATATGTATGTAGTGATCAGTAGGATCGTGTGTTCCCGGGTGTTGGGATGTGGTTATATATGGTGTTATAGTATGAATTTATTTACTATCCGATTGATTTATATGGTGTTGGTGTAATATATCTACACATATATGCATTGATGTATGATGATATGATCAGGAGGATCGTGTGCACTTATTGTGCCTAAATATGATAGTTATGCATTGGTGTGTGCATATCATGGTGTTTTGGTGGGATGAATCATGTCTCAGGAGGAGCGTAAGTGATTCATCCGTACTCCTTGGTGGAGAATGGTGGGGGATAGATCATGTCTCAGGAGGAGCGTAAGTGATCTATCCAGGTTCGATTGAATGAACCAATGAGTCGGTACCGCATGCATGGTGTTGAGTTGCATATTTGCATTATAATATGTTATATTGTAATTTGAACAGTAGGTTCGCTATATGGAGTTGTTGGGGTGAATATTGGTGTGTTGGTGTGTTTTACTACCTTGTTTACATGTATTACATTACCAATATATTTTTGATCATGTTTTCTCACCCCTTGGTTGTTGTTGTGTCTGTGCTTCTCCGGAAGTACAGATAATCCAGGTACTTAGATAGCTTGGATGGTGGTGTGCCAGTCGAGTCTAGGATGCTCTGATACGTAACACGGGATATGGGTGTTTTAATTGTTTTATGTCAAACTTATTGTAATCCTGTGACGTATCACTTTTTTTTGTGAATTATAATAATAAAGATTTTACGAAATTTGGCGGATGGCCGAGAATGTTGGAATAATGTTTTCCGCTGTATTATTTTTGAGAATAATTAATAAAGTATTTTTATAAAAATTTGGTGATGTGATATCCCACTATTTTGGGGAAAACTCTGATGTTTATTTATAATGTTTATATTTTATTTAATTTGGGAAGTGGGGTGTTACACTATAAGAAAACACATGCAAACTTGGACCATACGCTAAACATCACAACCTTTCTGGTATTGAAGCAAAATCAGAATAAAACTTTAAAAATATATGATCCTTGAACCATGTTATAAAAATTCGATTGTGCTCACGTACTATCCAATTTTCATTTCTATTCAGGTTTAAACCTCGGAGAACGTCCTTGTGCATTTCAACATATGCCTCAACCTCAATGTCATTGTGCAAAACATACAAATGCACTTGCTCCTGTTCATCCCTTGAAACTGTCATAACTTTATTTCCAATTAACTGTTTTCCTACTATTTTTTCAACAACATGAGATTTTGGGAGGCCAATGGATTTAACATTGGACAAATATTCAGTACAAAACTCAATCCCTTCTTCAACAATATATCGTTCAACAATACAACCCTCTAGTCGACTTCGGTTTTTCACATACCCTTTCAATACTTTCATATAACGTTCAACAGGGTACATCCATCTCATATAAACTGTTCCACACAATTGTGTCTCTTTCACAAGATGAACAACTAGATGTACCATTATGTCATAAAATGATGGATAAAAATACATTTCAAGCTCATACAAAGTAATAACTATTTCTTTTTGCAATGTTGGTAAGATCGCAGGATCGATCACCTTACTACAAATTGACCTGAAGAAAAAACACAATTTAGTTATTGTGCTTCTCACTTTTTTTGGAAAAATAAAACGTATACCTATTGGTGGAAAGTGTTCCATTATAACATGACAATCATGTGTCTTTAAACTTTTTAACTTGATGTCTTTCATAGAAACAAATCTTATAATATCTGAAGAGTATCCTTCTGGAACTTTAACTTCACTTAGAAACTTACACAATATATTTTTCTCCTTTCTAGATAAAGTATAAGCAGCAGGTGGTAGATATGTTCTATTTCCTTTCTTCAAGGGTCCTAATTCATTTCTTATTCCCATCGCTACCAAGTCTTTTCTTGCTTTAAGGCTATCCTTAGAATTTCCTTGTATATTGAGTAACGTACCAATAACACTTTCAAATACATTTTTTCAATATGCATAACATCAAGAAAATGTCTTACATACAACGAATTCCAATACGACAACTCAAAAAAAATTGACCTCTTCTTCCACCCACGTGTGACAAGCGTATGAGCAAAAGGCTTGCCAAACGTAGTACTCACATCTTTCACCTTTTTAAAAATTTGTTCACCGGTCAATGTAGGTGGAGCCCTACCTTGTTCTAAATTTCCATTGAATGCTTTTCTCCACCCACGATAGTGATGATTAGAATTTAAGAATCTACGATGAACAAGAAAGACATTCTTCTGACCAAATTTCAATCGCGTCCAATCTGTGTTTTCTTCATAGATAGGACACACACATTGACCTTTAATGTTATACCCCGATAGATTTCTGTATGCTAGAAAATCATTAATTGTGCCAAACAACATCGCCCTCAAATTGAAACTTTCTTTTCTATATCCATCATAAACCTCCACACCGTTCTCCCACAAACTCTTTAAGTCTTCGATTAAAGGTATCAAGTATACGTCCATGTCATTCCCTGGTTGTTTAAGGCCAGAAATTAACATAGATAACATCATGTACTTACGCTTCATACATAGCCATGGAGGTAGGTTATAAATCATAATAGTTATAGGCCATGTGGAATGTGAGATACTTTGTAAACCATGCGGATTCATTTCATCAATTGATAATGCCAAGCGAAGGTTTCTAGCTTCTTCTCCAAAATCAGGATACTCATTATCAATTTTCATCCACTATGGTGAATCTACCGGATGTCTATACTTCTCATCTATAATTCTATGATCTACATGCCAAGTCAAGTGTTTTGCATCTGTTTCATTACGAAACATGCGTCTAAATCTCGGAATTAAAAGAAAATACCATAAGACTTTTGTTGGTGACAACTTTTTCTTATACCGAGATACACCGCATTTAGGACACTCATTTAATGATGCATATTCATTTCGAAACAAAATGCAATCATTTGGATAAGCATGTATCTTATCATAGCTCATGCCAATAGAGTATAACATTTTTTTAGCTTCATAGGTTCGATTGGGAAAAACATTATCCTCCGGAAGCATCTCTTTCATAAGGCCTAATAACTCCGTGAAACTTTTATCCGACCATCCATTACTCGCCTTTAAGTTGTACAACTTTAATACTGCAGACAATCTTGTGAAAGTAGTTCAACCTTTATACAACAGTTTCTCTGCATTGCTTACCAACCTCTCAAACATATTGGGACAATCCTGAAGATATTCTTCAAGTGTTTCTACAATCTCTTTGACTCGATCACAATCATACGTATCCCTGCCATTGTCATTTGAAGCATATGTCGTATTATCCCTCGGTTCAACATTCTCGTTACTTATCTCACCATGTAATGTTCAACATGTATAACTTCGATCAATTCCATGTCTCTTTAAATGAGATTCTAATTGAACTATGTCAATCTGACGCCCATAACAGTAACCTAAGCAAGGACATGTGATCCTATTGGGGTCTTTGGCATGTTCAATAGCAAACTTAACGAATTTTGATACCCCATTCTCATACTCTTTTGACAATCGATTAGAAAACATCCATTTTTTATCCATACTAATTAAGTAGGCTAAACTAAACTAAGAAAGCTAAGCAAAAACAGCGAATACCTGTAGCACCTGTAGAGAAATCACCAACTTCTAGAACTACATAGTAGGATTCTTGGAAACGATCACAATCTTGCTCTTCACAGGTAACCCCTATAACAAATTCACTAAGTTAGTAGTTATACCTAATATAACTACTTTATCACTTAAGTTCAAGAAATTACTCAACAAAATTACAATATTCAACAAGTAATTCGTGAATATTCAAACATCAAACATATATATTCAAACATCAACAACATTCAACAATTAATTCAAGTATTCATCAACAACAACATTGATCGCGACTTTCTATGTCTAACTGCAAGTGCACAGTCTATCGTGTAGTAATATAAGATATCGATCCCACAGGGACTCGTAATCAAGCTAGTATTTTCGGGTGTTACTGTGTTTAGCTAGGTTGATATGGTTTTAGGGGAATAAAAGCAAAATAAGTGTGTAAACTATAGGGGAACTAAAAACGTTACTTAAGGTATAAATGCTTGAATTGGTATGCAATATGTTGGTCCTTCAAGGATTCGACAAGTCACCGGTGTTTTGGGTGTTTTCAAAAATAGTTTAAGAAGAAAATGACGGTTTAAAGACCTTTGTCTCACGATGGTTGTTGACGCTAGTCGCAACTCTAAGGCAAAACGTATGCTGTCTCTATCCCGTTCGCGGTTAAAATTACTTTTTGAAAACCATTAAGCTCTAATCCTTTTTAAAGCGTCGTCGCTGTTTTTAAAACGAATGCTTAGTTTTTACTATCTGGACTTAACCTCAGCTGTCGCTTGTTGGTTCGTACCTTTATGAATTTCCCACTGTCGTGGCAAAACTGCTTTTAAATAAGTTCTCGCTGTCGCGACGAACATTTATTTTAGAAAAATTGATTTAAAAAAACTAAAGCCATAAATAAGTTTGAAAAGGAAAGTATACACTGGTTATTATCGAATCCAATCTGACTATTTGTTACATACCAATTACTTTAATTTAGCCAGACATGGAATATAAACTAAGAACACGTAAACAATGGTAGAATATATAAACATGCATCATAATGGGAAATAGAAATCAATTAACGATTATAATAAGAACCTGTAAATAATTCAATTGGCCTTTGGGAAATCCTCCAAAATGACGGCAGGATTTAGTCTTGATGCCAATTACTCGTACAGAATAGAATTTGAAAAGTAAAACACAATTGCAAGGAAAGGAAAGAAAAAGGGAAACAATAAGAAATTCTGAAACTCAAAAATTGCTCTGAAAATAAATTGGCAGCACTTCGTGTCTTCAATGCCGCTCCCCTTTTCTGGTACCAGCTCCCTCCTTTTATAGATGGAATTTCCAACGGTTAATTGCCTCAGGAAGTGGGATTGATCTCAGAAAATGTAGGAGTTAGTGGTCCACTCCTTTTGGTATTTGAAAGCACTCACAGCACGTGCAGCATTTCTGCACTTTTTAAAGCATGACAGTCGTCATGGATGTGTGACGGTCGTAACACGTATTATAGTCGTCATGGGCTTGTGACGGTCGTCACATTAGCAAAATTCGTATTTGCTGTTTTTGGCCTGTTTTTCATCAGGTTTTCATCTGCAATTGCTTGTTTTCTTCATCTTGCTCCATTTGAGCATAAACTTTGAATACCTGCAAAATACTGAATAATGTGGAAATACCCGAAATCGGAGTGAAACCAGTCACTGATTAGTAAAAATGTATGTCATTATATATATACGATTTCGCGTTATCAAACTCCCCTAAACTTGAATCTTTGCTTGTCCTCAAGTAAAGGTAGGAAAAATTTAAAATTTGGCAAGCACGCGACACGCTCTTCCTCTGATAAGATTTCTTAGACGTCAAGTTAGGAAAACCGGGGGTCCAATGGAAACAAAACATATATGGCAATGACACTGGATTGTAAGCCTTCGAAGGCCTCTCTTTTATGCAAGCCAGTCCCAATCATGTTACTGCAGCTCGGCTTCAAGCTTCTCGCAACAAATTTTACCCGGTTTCGTTTTGGCGCAATCACATTAAGCCCGTTGTCCATACACGTTCATGGCAAGCAAACCTGTTGGTGACTATGATCTCTTCGCTAGTTTGATTTTTCTTCGCACATATGCTCATTCTACTATAAATCTGCAAGAGTTTTGTACCGTTGGGCTAAATGCTCGGGCGAGGAGCACCTAACTTATAAGGAACATGTCTCTATATTCAGGCTATATGGCTTTTCCTTTTTTCATGATTATTCATTTCATACTAGAGATCACACACTTATTTGCATCAGTTTCTTACTTAGAAGTGTTTAGGATGGTGCTGACTGCTCGTATAAACTACTGGGGGCTCTGTTTGAGTCGAAACTTGAGGCTTTGGTACGAGTAAGTAGTGAGACTGACTCGCATAAACCAGAGGTCTAAGGTGTCAGGGTGGTAGTGGCTTTGTTAAAATCTTCTTCTTGGGAATTCCAAACTTGGTTAAGCAAAGGCGTGTCACGTGATGCTTTGAAGAGGATAAAAGTTTCTTTGTATATGTCGGATAAGGCGCGGGGAGTTCACGTAACGGATATATATATATATATATATATATATATATATATATATATATATATATATATATATATATATATATATATATATATATATATATATATATATATATATATATATATATATATATATATATATATATATATATATATATATATATATATATATATATATATATATATATATATATATATATATATATATATATATATATATATATATATATATATATATATATATATATATATATATATATATATATATATATATATATATATATATATATATATATATATATATATATATATATATATATATATATATATATATATATATATATATATATATATATATATATATATATATATATATATATATATATATATATATATATATATATATATATGAGCTTTATTTGCCAAAATTGAAATACTTTAAATTGAAAATTTGAATGAAAAGTACAGTCAGAATAGGAAATAACAGGGAAAAGGGAAATAATGCTCCGCTCCCACACTATCTCAATCGGTGTCCTCACCGATTTGAAAGAATACGGAAGGGAAATATACAAAGGAAAGAAAAAACAAAATACAAGAAATGAAAAATACTACTAGTCCCTTCCTCTTCCTCTATCACTACCTCTACCTCTGGCTCGTCCGTCGCGTGCCTCGAGGTTCAAAGTCTCGGTGTGGAAGATGTACTCGCGGAGGCCGTCGACTCGCACGGTGAGGTTGGCCATGTCATCGACCAGGCCGGATTGGACGTCCTGGATCTGCTGCATAGATGTCCTCATGTGATCGGTTTGTTCTCTCTGCCAAGCTTCGAACTGTTCAGTCCGTCGATTCTGTTGTTCGATCATAAGCATCATCCGATTCTGCTGTTCGATGCAACGGAGGAGAGCAACAGTTGTGTCATCGGTTTCAGGACGGCGGCGGTGGCGCGAGGAAGGACCTTTGGCAGGAGGTGGTTGTGATGGCTCAGTCTGGTCAGCTCTATCCAACTCTTCTTGAACTTCATCCCTGGGCCCTTGGGCATGTTCCTAAGTTGGGGCAGCAGGAGCATTTGGATCGAAGAGCCAGTTGGCTCTGTCCTGCGGATGCATTTGGGTGTGAGAGGGCATGATAATGCTCTGGATAGTGCGACCTTGCACGATCAGGTGATATTTCCCATCTGCTCAGGATCTGATTAGGTGTGAGGCGCGACAATGGTCGGTGTTTAGGAAGACAGGGGGCATCTGGCGAAGGTTCTGGAGGTGGTCGCCAAGACCGAGGCCTAAGGCGATAGATGTGATGATGCCACCAAAATAGAATGGTTTTAAGTCGCGGTTGCAGTTGGCTTGAATGTGAACCAAGAGGAATGGGGAGGCGTCAACGGGTTCCGAAGCAAACACGCAACGGAGAAAGAACAGCTCCTTCGAGTTGACTTTGTGGTTACTGTCACGAGCGAAGATGGTGTTGCTCAACACGCGATGAAAGTAGTGGATTGTTGGGTTGTGGATGTGAGTGGCATTCAGAGTCTCCCAACTATCATCAGTGGTGTCGGTCAGTTGGTTCCATAGAGTGAAAGCTTCATGGTAGAACTGATCGGAGGGGCGGCGATGAGCGTCGTCGCCGTGAGAAAACTGCAGCATGTCGGCGATGCGGTCCTGGGGGACTTGATATTCGGTGCCGAACAAGCGGAAGCAAGCGGCGCCGGTGAGCTGATTGGTATCGCCGGGTGAAGTCACATACACGAAGGAACTGAGAAACTCCAGTGTGAGTTGCTCGTAGGTGGGTTGAGGGTTGGTCCAGAGATGCCAAATGCCAGCCCTCTGCAGCATCCAAGTGACACCATCCAGAATTTCCAGTTCTGTCAAAGAATCTAGGTGAGCATAACGGGTCGGTTGAAGCGACCGTTGATGGAAAGCTATGTAGTTGGTCCTCTGCCTTTCGCCGCCTCGCCTTCTCGGAAAAGGATATTGCTCAAGTTGGGGTTTTCACGATTTTGTCTAGCCATTTTTTCGTGAGAGAGGTTCAGAGATGGAAAATAGATAGTTTATGTGGATGGAGAAGTATGGGAATGCAGAGGTCAATATATAGTAGTGAAATGGAAGTTGAAATGGTGGAGGATTAATGGGGAATTCTGAAGGTTGCAGTGGAGTTTAAATGTGTGAAAGTGGGAAATTAGGAGAGTGGAGGTGGAAGGGTTCGTAACCCCTGTTTTGACAGAATTGGGGTTTTGTTCGCGTGACGACCGTCAGGGGTGTGTGACGATCGTAATACGCGTGACGACCGTCAGGGGTGTGTAACGACCATCACATCAGCAAATTCTGCAGAATTGCAGAAGTTTGCTTAGGGGGCGTTTTCCACAGTGATTTTTATTCTATTGCAGTATGAGAGACTAGTTACAAAATAGAAGATAACGGGAAACAAAAATTAAGGGAAATACCGGAATGAAATTAAAATAACATTGAATCTAAAAACGAGTTTAATGTAATACAATATCCAAAAAGAAATAATTGCAAAATTAAATAATGGGAAACAACGTGAAATGCAGTAAACTAGACTTAAAAAGAAACTAAAACATCACTCCTTTGGTTGCTTCAAGTTGTTGATCTACTGAATAACGTCATCAAATAGGTCGCTAACTACGTCCATGTAAGTAAAGAAATCCATGTGAAGTTGCATTAATTCATCTTTTATAGTGGTTAATTCCATCTTGAAGTCGTCCATAGTTCTCAGAACAGTATCCAACTTGTCTGTGTCTTGTTCAAGAGTAGGATCAGGAAAGTTATGGTAGTTAGAAGGGGTCTCAGGATCTGTCTCCACTTCGGACTCATAATCTTTGTAGTACATATAGTCATGTGCTTCTGATATGTGATCATTGTCGTACATGTAAGCCTGGGGTGTGGAGTGAGGTGATGGAGGTCCCATAGGCTCGTCCAATTCATAAAGCCAATTGTTTCTGTTGTGAATACTCGTTAGCTCGTGGTTGGGCAATGTGAAAAGGTGGACAGGTTGATCAGCTATGAGGTATTCGTAGGCTCCTGGTCCTAAGGTACCTAAGATACGTCTGTTGAAGCAAAATTGGATGTCCATTGATCTGAGGTTGCCGAAACGAATGGCTCTATTCAGGTGGTACCTCAGGCCAATTTCGTGGGCAATCATGGTGACTAAGCCTCCTATTAAGATGGGTGAGTGAGGTTCCTGATTAAGGCGTGTGAATGCCCTCATCATAAAAGGGACAACATTGACAGGGCGGCCTTGTGAAGCATAGAAAAGGATGAACAACTCTTCCTTTGAGACTGTTGTAATGTTTTCCTCCTTCCCAAAGAGCGTATGGGCTAAAATCCTATGAAAGTAATAGAGTGCTAGATTATGTATCTCGTTATTGTGCATGTCATTTGGTTCAGGGTGATACTTACCCGTGATGGCACCCCAGAATTGTTCTAACTCGAGATCAAAATCCTCTTCAGTGTTGGTAAACACAAAAGGTCCGCTAGGGAAGCCTAGGATGTTAGCTAACAACGTATGGTTGTGGGTGTGGTCCATTCCAAACATTCTAAAGGTTATCAGCTCTTTGGTGGATCCATAGCCATGTTCGGGTAAGTAGCTTAAAGAGCTGAGGAATTCGAACGTGAGTTTGCGGTAGGTAACAAATCGGGTCTTTAGAGCAGTTTGCTCCCAGCCTAATTGGTTAAATAGATACTAAATGCTATCCTGGATTCCTAGCTTATCCATGGTGGATCTATCGTAGTACAGAGTCGAAGCAAAGCTTCTCTGAGTCAGTGCCTCAAATCTGGCCTTGTGAGCTAGTCCTCTAAATACAACGGTCGTAACATTGATGTCAGCCATACTCGGAGGTTAGTCGGATAAAAACGTGAGAAAAGTAGAACGACTTTAAAATCCTGGAAAGGTTGAAATCACATTTACTCAGATTAGATTTTTAAGAAGCAAAAGGTGATAAAAGAAAGAAAAATAAAATAAAATAAATAGTAGAAAATAAGAAAATAGAATTTTATGGAAATTCTAAGTTAATATGAAAACATAGTTTCAATAATTTTAGAAGGGAAAAACGGGAAAAATTGGGTTGCCTCCCAATCAGCGCTGTTTTTAACGTCAAAAGCCTGGCGATAGCTTGGTGATAAGCTATTCGGGGGTTCGAGCGGGAAGCTTGAGCAATTTCACACTGCTCACGTGGTGGCTGTTTTCATTTTGATTATAATGTTTTAAACGCTGTCTGTTTACTATAAACGGTGCGTTGATTGTATTGCTAATTTCAACAGCTCCAATTTTAAGGACTTTGGTTACCTCAAAAGGTCCAAACCATCTAGATTTTAATTTTCCAGGGAAAAGTTTTAATCTTGAGTTGAATAGGAGCACGATGTCTCCCACACTGAATTGTTTCCGGATCGAACGCTTATCATGCCATTTCTTGGTTCTTTCTTTGTAGGTGCGGGCATTCTCATATGCGTCCAATTCGTGAAGGTTCAAGATTTGTTTCTCTCCTACCGCAGTGTAGTTGAAGTTCAGCGTCTTAATAGCCCAGAAGGCTTTATGCTCTAATTCGACTGGCAGGTGACAGGATTTTCCGTAAACCAATTTAAATGGTGTGGTACCTATTGGCGTCTTAAAGGCGGTCATGTAGTCCCATAAAGCTTCGTTTAGTTTTGATGGCCAATCTTTCCTGGAGGTTGCGACAGTCTTTTCCAAAATTTGCTTTATTTCTCTATTCGAAACCTTCACTTGTCCACTCGTTTGTGGATGATACGATGTAGCTACGCGGTGTTTGACTCCATATTTGGAGAGGAGTTTGTCAAAGATTCGCGATATGAAGTGCGAACCACCGTCACTAATGACGAGTCTGGGCACACCGAATCTAGGAAAGATTGTGTTTCTAAAGAGTTTGATGACTACTCGTGTGTCATTTGTTGGAGCGGAAATGACCTCTATCCATTTAGATACGTAATCGACAGCGACGAGTATATATTTGTTTCCAAAAGAAGACGGGAAAGGTCCCATGAAGTCTATTCCCCATACGTCAAAGATTTCTACTTCTAAAATTCCTTTCTGAGGCATTTCATCACGTCGTGAGATGTTGCCGGTGCGTTGGCATCGGTCGCATTTAAGTACAGCGATATGGACATCCTTCCAGAGGCTGGGACAAAATAGGCCAGATTGCAGAATTTTAGCGCACGTCTTTGAAGTACTAGCATGACCACCATAAGGTGCTAAATGGCATTGGGAAATGATGTCGTTTATTTCTTCCTCTGGAACACAGCGACGGTATATGTTGTCGGCGTCTCATTTGAAGAGTAGAGGTTCGTCCCAATAGTAATGCTTTAAGTCGTGGAAGAATTTCTTCTTTTGTTGATAAGTTAGGTCCGGTGGAAGCACGCCTGCGGCCAAGTAATTAACGATGTCGGCAAACCAAGGCAAAGTCGCTTGGGCATAGACAGCTTCCACGGCTTTTTCAAGTTCTGGTTCTTCCGAGGTTGAGTTAGACATATCGCTTTCCAATTTGGCTATCAGACGTTCGTAGGGAAAATCGTCATTGATAGGCACTGATTCTTGTTTAATGCCCTCTATTCGGGATAAGTGATCTGCAACTACGTTCTCGGCCCCCTTCTTATCTTTAATTTCTAAGTCGAACTCTTGTAATAATAGGATCCATCTCAATAATCTTGGTTTGGCGTCCTTTTTTCTTATTAGGTACCTAATGGCAGCGTGATCTGTGTATATGATTATTTTGCCTCCTACCAAGTAGGAACGAAATTTGTTAAGTGCAAACACAACTGCTAGAAGTTCCTTCTCCGTTGTGGCATAGTTCATTTGGGCATGGTCTAAAGTTCTACTGGCGTAATAGATTGCGTGAAGCTTCTTGTCTTTCCTTTGTCCTAGAACTGCACCTACAGCATAATCACTCGCATCGCACATGATTTTGAATGGTAGCCGCCAATCTGGGGGCTGCATGATTGGTGCGGTAATGAGCGTTGTCTTTAGAGTTTCGAATGCTTCTAAGAATTCTTTGTCGAAAACGAACTCGACATCTTTCATTAGCAAACATGTCAGAGGTTTTGTAATTTTCGAGAAATCCTTTATGAATCTTCGGTAGAATCCAGCGTGTCCTAAAAAGCTTCGTATTTCTCGTACGGTTTTCCGAGGTTGAAGATCCTTTATGATCTCTATTTTAGCTTTGTCAACTTCAATCCCTTTTTCATATATGACGTGTCCTAAAACGATGCCTTGTCGGACCATGAAATGGCATTTCTCCCAATTAAGGACAAGGTTCACTTTAGCGCATCTTTTGAGTACCATTTCTAAATTTGACAAGCAGCTTTCAAAGCTTTGTCCGCATACAGAGAAGTCATCCATGAACACTTCCATGATGTCATCTATGAAATCCACAAAGATTGCCATCATGCATCTTTGGAAGGTTGCTGGAGCATTGCATAGTCCGAACGGCATTCGGCGATAAGCAAAAGTGCCATAAGGACAGGTGAATGTTGTCTTTTCTTGGTCATCGGGGTGAATAGGAATTTGAAAGAATCCCGAATAACCATCCAGATAGCAGAAGTACGAATGTTTCGCTAGTCTTTCCAACATCTGGTCTATGAAAGGTAAAGGGAAATGATCTTTCCGAGTCGCCTTATTCAGTTTTCTATAATCGATACACATCCTGTTTCCGGTCACAACTCTTTGGGTTATCGATTCACCTTTCGCATTCTTCACTACAGTAACGCCTCCTTTCTTTGGCACTACGTGTACTGGGCTGACCCATTGGTTGTCGGAGATCGGGTATATGATTCCTGCGTCTAGTAACTTTTTCACCTCGTCTTTGACTACAGTGCTTAGGATTGGGTTTATCCTTCTCAGATGTTCTCTTGAAGTTTTGCAGTCTTCCTCTAGCATGATACGGTGCATACAGATGGAAGGACTTATGCCTTTTAGATCGCTTATATTATAGTCTAACGCAGTTGGGTATTTCCTTAGGACTTCTAGTAATTGCTTAGTTTCTGACTGTCCTAAATTTGCGTTGACTATTACTGGTCTTTTGAATTTTGTGTCTAAGAATTCGTACCTAAGGGTTTTAGGTAGTTCTTTAAGTTCGAAAGCTGGGTTTTTCGGACCTGGCGTGTGATTTGGAGTTAGTGCTAAGATCTCGCTCAGCCTATCATCTTTGTATGGCGCACGCCAGTTGTCGTCTTCATGAATAGCAGGGATTTGGATCTTCATGATTTCAGAATATGTAATTTCTTCCTTCTCTAATTCTCGTATGCATTCGTCAATGACATATATTATATAGCATGTGTCATCTATAGCCGGTGCCTTCAAGAACTTAGTAAGGATGAACTCTATCTTTTCTTCTCCTACTTCGAATGTTAGCCTTCCTTTCTTTACGTCTATGATAGCTCTGGCTGTCGCTAGGAACAGTTTTCCTAGGATGATTGGGGTAACAGAGTCTTCTTTGATGTCCATGATTATGAAGCCGGTTGGGATATGGAATTGGTCTATGCATACTGGAACGTTTTCCAGCACACCGACGGGATATTTGACTGATCAGTCAGCCAATTGCACGGACATTTTAGTTGGTCTTAGTTCTCCCATATTCTGATTTTTGCATATAAATAAGGGCATGACACTTATACTGGCTCCTAGATCGTATAGAGCTTTGTCTATGACGAACTTTCCTATGACGCAAGGTATGGAGAAACTACCTGGGTCTTTTAGTTTAGGAGGCATGTTATTTTGAATGATTGCGCTACATTCGGAAGTAAGTGTAACTACTTCGTTATCCTCGATTTTCCTTTTGTTAGACAAGATTTCTTTAAGAAACTTAGCATATGAAGGCATCTGAGTTATCACTTCTATGAAAGGAATAGTGATATTTAGTTGTTTCAGAAGTTCAACAAATTTCTTAAATTGTCCTGAAGTTTTGGAATTTATGAATCTTTGAGGATAAGGAATCGGTGGTTTATATGGCACTGGAGGCACATATGAGTTTTCATCTTTGGCGGCCTTTTGGTCGTCACATTCCTTCTTTTCTGTTTCAGACTCCTTTTCTGTTGGCTTATCAGATTTCTGATGCATGGCTAAATCTTCATTCCTAGGATCTGTTGGGCCTTCCAATTCTTTTCCACTTCTCAATATGACAGCGTTTGCATGACCTTTTGGATTAGGTTCTGGCTGACCTGGAAATGTCCCAGCTAGTGCGGCTGCAGAGGCTTGTTGTTGAGCCACTTGTGATATCTGCGTTTCGAGCATTTTATTGTGGGTGGCTAAAGCGTCTACTTTTTTGGTCAGCTGTTTAATTTGCTCGCTAGTGTGTATGTTTTGATTCAGGAATTCTTTATTTGTTTGAGCTTGAGTAGCTATGAATTTTTCCATCATCACTTCGAGGTTTGATTTCCTAGGGGCAGTCTGGGCAGCAACGACTGGTTTCTGATATCCTGGCGGAGCAGCTGGTGCTTGCAAGGCATTATCGTTCTTATAGGAAAAGTTTGGGTGGTTCCTCCATCCTGGGTTGTAAGTATTTGTGTAAGGATTTCCTTGAGCGTAGCTTACTTGGTCTGGTGGAATCCCTGCCAATAATGGTCACTCGGGTGCATTATGAGTGGCGATTCCACATAACTCACAATTTGGAGTTACAGCAGCTACGGTTGCAGTTAGGGTAACGGTCAGACTGTCGATTTTCTGCGCTAGAGCATTTACCTTAGCGTTGAACTTTTCAAGACTGCTGATCCCATACATCCCACCTTTCGCTGCGGGTTTCTCTGCTGGAGTTCTTTCACCTCCCCATTGGCAGTGGTTCTGAGACATGTTTTCGATAAGTTGATAGGCTTCGTCCTATGGCTTATCCATAAGTGCACCACCTGCGGCGGCGTCTACCGTTAATCTGGTGTTATATAGAAGCCCATTGTAGAAAGTATGGATCGTCACCCAGTCTTCTAAACCGTGGTGAGGACATGCTCTCATCATATCCTTGAACCTTTCCCACGCTTCATAGAGAGATTCAGCGTCTTTTTTATCGAAATCCGTTGATTTGAGCTCTAAGCATAGTAGTTTTGCTAGGCGGAAAGTATCTTGCTAAGAAAACGTTCTTCAACTGTTCCCATGTTGTAACGGAGTTGGATGGTAAAGATTGTAACCAATTCCAAGCTCTATCTCTAAGGGAGAAAGGAAAAAGATGAAGTCTTATTGTGTCTGGAGTCACTCCATTTGCCTTCACTGTGTCTGCGTATTGCACAAACTTCGTTAAGTGTTCATTCGGATCCTCAGTTGCATTTCCTACGAATTGATGTTGTTGTATAGCTGACAGCAATGACGGTTTCAGCTTGAAATCATTCTGATTGATAGCGGGGGCAACAATGCTACTTCGAGGCTCCAGCTGAGAGGGGGTAGCGCAGTCCTTCAGCGGTTTGTTCTGAGGTCCGTCAGCCATCTTTGATTCTTCAACAGGAGGATGAGCTAGAAGATCAGGAATATTGTGTTTTCGTTGATATTCGAGGATGCGCCTTCTTAAATGTAAGAAGCGCTCTAGTTCGGCGATTGTAGGTTGTAAGATGTCTCCTTGTGAGCGAGTACTTGGCATACAACCGAAGAACGAGTATAAATTATATGAATAAATATGGTTGTTCGGATAGACAGGCTCGCTAGTAGAATTTTGAAAATTTGTTGCTCAAACCAATTAAAATAAGGGTTTCATTGGTTGATTCGATTTTTTCCCAAACTAAAAAATGTCCGACCCAAACACTATGTTTTGATTTGAATTCTGATTTGATTCAGATTTTCTCAAACCAATGAACACCCTAGTTAGTCGGGTTCAGTTAATTTTGTGAAGTACTTTTAGACTAAAATTTTTTTAGTGTCATTATCTAGCGGAAGGCATAGTTTGTAAGGAAGCTCCGCAAAATAAATGATAAGCTATTTTTTCCATCAACTCCATCTTTTTAATATCAGAAATAGTTTGTACACATGTGACATCTTGCTCCAAGAAGGACTTCCACACTTCTTGGGATGTTCGAGGGACCCAAAGAGTGAGAACGGATAGAAGCTTGGAAAATAAAACATCTAAAACCTTGAGGGAAATCCAAGTGGATCAATAGTCATACGTATTTGAAGCTAACGAGATTATACCTGAGTGAATCGCACACTCAAAGATACAACAGAGTCGCCGATAAACTTTATTTAGTCCCAAAGGACAGGGAAAATATCGATAAAAATCAAGGGAAGAGAAACGGAAAAGAGGGTCGGTTATGCGAAAGGAAGGTACTAGCACCTCAAGCATCCGTTGTACCCGGCGCGAACCATTTCACTTACTTATAGGCTTGGATGAGTTATCTATCTAAAGGCTTCTAACTAAAAATAAAGGAGAGAAAGGAAAGGGAAAGGAAAGGAACGTGCTCACAGAGGATTAGGGCCTTCGTGCCTACGTACCCTCGTACTGCAATGAGGAAGTCAGAGCTTCGTAGTTCAAGGAACCAAGGAAAAGAAAAGGATCTGGACAGACCAGACAGACAGAAGAACGGAAGAAGACAGAGGAAGGTGGCTCGCCAAGATTTTGCAATCTTGTACCTACGTACCCTCATAGAGCAATGAGGAAATCAAAGCCTACGTAGTTCGGGGAACCAACGCTGAAAAAGGAAAAGAAAATAGATGGCGTCAAAGCCAAGAGTGAAAAGAGACTGAAAGCAAGACCTGACTAGGGAATGCAAAAGGAGTGGTGTCAAAACCAAGAAAGAAGATAAAAGAAAACTCTGTTAAGGAATGCCAAAGCAAGGCAAGAACTCTATCAAGGAATGGAGAAGAAAAAAGATGACTCCACTAGGGAGAAAACAAAAGAATGACGATGAAGTCGGGAAAAAGAGACAAGAATCAAAGTAAAAGGATAAGATATATAGCAAATTTGGTGTGTTAACTAGCAAGCAGTGATTTAAAGAAGAAAAACAAGAGAAAGATTTTATGGGGAAAGCCAAAAGGTTGGTGTCGATAGACGGACTATGAGGGACCGGAAGAAAGAGAGTAATGAACCAAAGACAGGTGCTAACTTCGAGGGGATTATGGTATATTAATTGATAAACAGTGGTTAACCGAGAAAAAGAGAAAGAAAGTGGTTTTAACCGGAGGACGGTGATCAACCAAACGAAATAGGTGTGGAACCACGCAAAGGTTATGACCCAAAGAAATGGGGCTGACTGAACAAATAGTACTCGACCAAAGGAAATGGTATTCGAACTGATCAAAGGTTACTAACCTAAAGTTGGCAGTATCTTAACCAAAAAAAGGTTACTAACTGCGGGGAATTCAGCGTCTAACCGGAAGACTGTTATAGACCGAAAAGAATGAGTGATTAACCAAGAGAAGGTGATTTAACTCAAAAGAAAATGAGTTTTAACGGACGGACTGTGATCAACCAAAAAATGGGTGGTTTACCTGGAATGGTGATTAATCCAAAGACAACTCAGTGTTAACAAACAGACTGTGATTAACTGAGAAATGGAAATAGTGTCTAATTGGAAGGCAGTGATTAACCAAACAAGAAGGAAAGAGAACCAAGAGAAGGTTGCAAATTCTGGTGAGGATCAGATTTCAACAGAAAGACTATGTTAAACCGAAGAGAAACGGCCAACTTCGCTGGGAAGAAGAGAAATAGGTTTTAACCGAAGAACGATGATCAACCAAGCAAAAGGATTTAAAAAAAATGTCAAGAGAAATCAAGAAAGGAATGGCCACAAGAGAAAACACAAGGAGAAGGCTACTTCCAAAGAGGAGGTAAGGGTGCAAGTGATCAAGGATCGACTCGACTAGAGGAACAGGGGAAACCACAGTAAGGAGATAGAGACGACTACTCCAGGCACAGGGTCATTCGTCCCCTATCCAAAATAGACAGAATGAGTGTAGGAATTCTCCACTCTCATTCCTTCTCTAAAACCAAAGTGTGGTGCAAGAAATGAAATGGACAACACAACAGCGTAAAACTTGTACAGTGCTCCAATGCATTGCGAACCTTCAACTCCAAGGGGGAAAAGAGAGGACAAAACTCAAGAAGATCCAAAGAAGGAGAAAAAAGGAAGAATGACTAATCAAAACGAAGTTTCGATTAATTAATCAATGGGCAAAGATGTGCTAACAATTTTCCAAAGGAATGGAAAATCATTAAAGCAAAAAGGGAAGTTATTGATTAAACAAGATTAAGTTTATTCCAAAGAGGAACAAATCTTAATGTAAGAAATAATGGAAGTAAAATAGTACCAAACTCAATTAGCATACATCACAAACCAGGTAATCATGTGATTAAAGATTAGGCAAAACTAAACATGTTCAAACAATGCCAAAATGCAAATAAATGCGGAATCGATAAACTCGGGCATTGGAAAATGTACAAGCATGCTTCAAACAGAAGTTAAAACGTCCATAAACATCAAACATATCAATACATGGGAGTTGAAAGAGGAAGAAATGCCAAACATACATGAAAAATGCACAAAAATGGCCTTCTGGACCAGTGTTAATCGATTAACACTTTGCCTGTGCAAAAGTGTTAATCAATTAACCCTTTAAAAATAAGCAGTTTTACTGAAAAATGCATGATTAATCGATGAACACTTTTCCTGTGCAAAAGTGTTAATCGATTAACACTGAGACAGAGCCTGAAAATTGAGTTTTCAAAAGCACTTTTGTCCAATTTTGATTTGTGCAATCCCTCACATGTTAGGGCAAACAATTATGCACGGAAATCAAGTCTAAAAACAACAAATAATCACTTATGGAATCAATTATTACATCAAAAATGAAGATCAAATCAATGCATAATCAATTCACAAACGAGAAAAACGTCAAAACTACATCGCAAACGATACGGTAACGATCAAAATAGTGAAAAGTGTGAGAATTAACCAACCTACAAGGCTGAGATTTGCCTTGGATGTTGTTGCAAATAAAATATGATGAAGTTACTCAAAGAAATATAGATAAAACATAATTTGCAATCGAACTGTAGCGAAACCGAGCAAAATTTGACGAAAACTCCAAAATTGAAATTACATTGAATAAGCTTGAAGTAATCACTTGAGATGAATCCAAATGCAATAAAACTCCAGAAAAGTAACAAGAATTTGAAATATGATGATGGATAAGCTCAAGATAAAGCACTTCCAATGAAGAAGTTGCTACTCTTTAATGGAGGTTTTGAGCTCTAGTGAGGTTTTGGATGAAAGAGAAGAAGGTTATGAGTAAAAGTTGCAGAAAGTTTATAGAGAAGGTGAAAGAATTGAGAGTGATCAAGTGTGAAAAATTGAGAGAATGATTGGATCCTTTTTGAAATGGTGATGATTTGCTTATATAGAGTTTTGCTTTGGAGTTGCTAGGTTCGGAGTGAGCTTTGGATGTAGCCTTGGAGTTAGTTAGTCTCAACTCACTAAGTTAAAGGTTAACTCAGTTAGTTAGGTAGTTGACTCGGTAACCATCCCAATGCAAACATGAATCTAAGGGCTCACATGCTTGGAAATGAAGCAACATGATGGTCTCAATCCCAATTAATGTATTGGAGCAAATGCCTTGAAGTGTGTAGAAATGTCTTGAAGTGTCTAGAGTTGTCTAGAATGTTCCACACAATGTTAGAATAATGTAGACCCCAAAAATGAGAAGTGGGAGTTGTTGTCCTGAAAATGCAGCAGATTCTACAAAGTTTGCAAAGGTTAATCGATTAACCAAGCTAAAATTTGCTCAATTTTGCCTGAAAATGATGTTGTGATCACGGCTCTAATTTTTGACCTCTTGCTCTGATGAGTAGGTGTAGAAACCTTCATTTTGTACTTGTTTTGATGATGTAATATCTTTGGGAGGATATGATTACTCAGGCTCGAAGAACCTGAAAGTTCCTGCAACAAAGATTACAGAAAGACATGCGGATGCGTATGCCAACGATGCAAATGCACATGCTTATGCAAAGGAAAAAGGGAGGTAAAATTTCGGGTTACGACAGTATTTGTCTTTTTTCTAGCACTCTCGGCGACATGATCTTTGTCTCGACCCCTTTTACTAAAACTATCGATTGAAAAAATGGGACAATGATGTGACTTCTTACTCCTCCTTTCACCTTTGTTGGTCGAACCCGAAGGAGGAAGGGCAAAGTGCAAAATAACGGTATTAGAGGATTGTTCACCAACGACATCATGTGACGGTTGTTCAGAAGTCAAGTCGAAAGGACTAGAGGAAGAAATAACCTTAGAAGAATTCATAGCTTCCATATCCTTCCTCCTTTCGTAAAGGTTCCCGAGAAACTCCATTGAATCAGCAAACAAGGAGAGACGGTTAATCACCATACTAAAAAACTCTTCTCACCAAAAAGTCATCTCCTCTCTTTTTTTTTAATTAATTAACTATGCATTCTAATTGAATAGAGAACGGTCAAATCCCATGGATTATTTTCTTTTTCAGAAAAAATATTTTCTTCTATATAAAGAAGTCTTGTGTCGTCTTCCAATGCACAAAAATCTGATTTATACTCCTCTTCCTCACCTAGTTTCTTCATATAAACTATTTTTATACATTTATCATTATCTTAATGGTGAAAGAGTGAAACACTTAAAGTAACAATTGTGGAATTTGTTGTTCTAATTAGATTATGATGTAATAGTAATTAAGAGTTAGTTCTCTTGTAACATTGAAGTGATACAAAAGTTGCAAGATAAACCTATGTAAAAGCTTGATATGAGGACATCATGAGCTAAACATGGTGTAAAAGCTCAAAGTTGTTAGTGGAAATCTTAAGACAAAACTCTTAGGGACTATATTAGGTTTCATGGTTTAAGAACGAACCTGTATAAATTATGGTGTGATCTCTCTAACCCTTCTCTTTTATATTTGTGCAATTTACATTGCATGTGTAATTCTCTTTTTCATCATATTTCTTAAGACATGCCAACAATAAAATCAATCTTTTGCGACAAATTTTTCAACAAACCAAATAAAACAATTCACCCGTCTTGTGTTTGAATTCACTTGGTCAATAAGTGATATTAGAGTCTAACTCCTATTATAAGACAAATCATCTCGAGAGATAGGAAAATTTTAAATGATTCACTAAAAAAAATCTCTATCCAATAATAAAGAGGGTTTTGCTTATTAAAAGAGGAGATTAAAATACTTATAAAGAGGATGGACCATCTGGACTGTTGTAAAAAATGATCCTTTTGTTCCCACGTATCTATTTGATGGTGTTGTTGAAAAAAAAACTAGAGAAATCTAGACAAAAGAGGATGAAGAAAATGTATGGTACAACTTGAAATCTAAATCTATTATCACTACCACTCTTGATTTTAAAGAGTTTTATTTTGTGTTTCTCATTGTAATTTTTCAAAAGAAATGAGGAACACCTTTCAAGTTACCCATGAAGATACAAAACTGATGTAAAAAAATCTAAAATGAACACATTAACCCATAAGTATGAATTGTTCAAAATAAAACTCGAGGAAATATTCAAGACATGGAAAAAGGATTCATTCACATTCTTAATCACTTAAGAACTTTAGAAAAAAAATTCTAAAGGAAGATTAAATTAAAAAAAAGTTCTTAGATGTCTAAACTATAGTTGACAACATAAAGTTATTGCGACTTATAAATCTAAAGACTCGTCTTCTATGGATTTGGCTACCATGTTTGAAAAATTGCAGGAGCATGAGATAAAACTAAAAAGACTATCTGAGAATGAAGAAGGTGATAAGAATGAAGAAGGTGATAAGAATAAAAAAATTCTTGCACTAAAATTCTAAGAAACCAACGAGGTAAACGATCTAGCTTCCTATTTTACTTACCACAAACTCTTCATTATTTTTAGGAAGACAATAGGCAAACAATCTAGCATCCTATTTTACTTACCACGAACTCTTTCTTATTTGTTAAAAAAGTTATATAGTGAGCCAAACAAATTTATAAAAAAAACATTATTTCTATCAATAAGTCAACTATATCCTCTCTTGAAAAAGAAATTAAAAACCTATATGAGGAAATAAATTTTATTAGAGGAAAACAAAGTCTTGTAATTTATAACTCCCAATCCTCTTCTTCTTTGTCTTTACAAAGAATCAGTAATCGGTTTTTCAAATTTGCATTTTAAAAAGAACCAATTGCGTGCGCGTGCCAAAAGAGTAAACAAGTAAATGCATTATTTAAATTGAAAAATATTATTTCTACAAATAAGCATATGCAACTCTTGCATATGGATCATTTCTGTCCATTTAAAACCATGCATTTTGGTGGAAAATATTATGTCTTTGTAATAATGGATGATTATTCTTGCAATACCTAGATAGTTTTCTTATCTCATAAAAGATACTTGTCGTTGCCTTTCGGAAATAATCCAAAGTTATCTAAAACAATAGAGGCATAAACATTGCAAATATATGAAGTGGTCATAGATGTGAATTTCAAAATGTGAAATTCAAGAACTTTTGCAATTAGAACGACATAGAACATACTTTCTCTGCTCCACGAACTCCCCAGCAAAATGGAGATAGTGGAATAAAAAAATAGATCTCTCGAAGAGCTAGTGAGGGTGATCCTTATTAGAGTTTGGCCTAACACAGCCCTACAAAACCGGTTAGTAAGGTGAGGGGTGCCACTCTATATAAACTATTTCAATGCTCTATCTCCAACCAATGTGGGACTTTAGGATCTTCCTAATACACCCTCTCACGCCCAGCACTCTTTTTGGGCTTGGTGCATGGATTTAAAAGGTGGGCTGCCCAAGGTCTGATCGATAGGCTCTGATACCATATTAGAGTTTGGCCTAATACAACCCTATAAAACCGGTTAGTAAGGTGAGGGGTGCCACTCTATATAAACTATTTCAATGCTCTATCTCCAACCAATGTGAGACTTTAAGATCTTCCTAATAATCCTCAATGAAACCAACTTTTCTAAGTATTTGTTGGTTAATGCAGTAAACACTGCTTGTTATGTGATGAATCATGTCTCGATAAGAATGGTGCTAAAGATTGCGGCCTACAAATTATATAAATAAAGGATGCGTAATATTTTTCACCTCCATGGTTTTAGATGCAAGTGTGTTTTCCTAATAACATAAAGGATAACGTTGGAAAATTCCACGCTAATGCATTTGAAGGTCTAGTCTTAGGAAATTCCACTTCTATTAAAGACTTTATAAGTGTTTGATTGTGTAGGCATCCTGGAGAAAACTCTACTCAAAGACCAAGATTAAGATAAAAATCAATACATAAATGAAAATAAGGACAAATAACAAACAAAAGACAAAAGTAATGATCAATTCAAAGAAATAATCAAAGACAATTATAAAGAAGGTGATCTGACCTGATCAGAAGGGGATCACGGGCCGGCCACACTCTATTGGACTGCTGCGTGCTCACCGGTGCTGAGGAGAAAAAAGGGGGTATACCTGCAAAACACTCTGATGCCAAAGTAAGGAATTGGGCAGAGCGAGAGCAAAGTATAGAAATTGGGCAAGAAGTGAATTACCTGACCCTCTTGAGGAAGAGGGTATTTATAGAGAGACCCCAGCGCTGGGCCAACGGTCATTTGAGATGAGCTAGATGACCAGGCCCAACCCTAATGACTGCTAGGGCTTACGTGGCGTAGTGAAAACCAGGATGTGGTCTTCGCCCTAGTCCAACTGCTCCTAGATCTCCGGAGAGTGGGTTTGACCTGCTCTTTCGGAGGTGGGCAGTTGGTTGATGACGCGTCCCCACGGAGGGGAGCACGTGGAGAACGTGCGCCGGGCACGTTGTCCTCCCCGCGGAGGGGAGTTCACGAGGTTGGGGAGGAACCAAGGTCTCGCTTCGATGCGCCGGGTTGTGTCCTGTTCGGCCGATAAGAGGGAACGACGAGATGCCGTGGGACGCGTCGCCTGTGTCCGGTGGCGGGTTCTGCCCGTCCTGTGGGACGCGCGTGCCCGGCGTGGCCAATTCGCTTATTGGGCCGTGCATGGTATTGGGCTGGGCCGAGGTCGGGCCCAAACCAGAACAGGAGCCCCCCAAGTCGAAGTTCTGGGATAGAGCGAGGACTTAAGGTCGCAGGGAGAGAGATAGCGAAACGTGAGGTTCGTCGGGATTCGCGCACGGCGGAACGGGCGCTCGCGCGGGGATCCCCGGTCGTCGGCGGAGCAGGGTGAAGGCAAGTGAAGGGGCGCGACTGTCATGTTTCCGCCACGTGTCGTGCGTTAAGCGGTCGTAGGGGCGGCTACCCTATGTCATTAATGAGCCTAGCGTCGCTTCGAATCCCGCACCGGGTTATAAATACGGGGGTCCCCGCTCATTTTTCTACTTTTCACTTTGCTGTTTTACCTGCGAAGCTCTGAGATCTTTGCTCGTCCGCCGTTGCCGTCGATTGCCGCCGCACCGTTTGGTTCTCCCTCCCGTTCATCGTCATTACAAGTGAGTTCTTATTTCTCTTCTCCTTTTATTTCCGCCGCTTGATTAGAATGCGTGGTCGGGGCATGATGAATGCCCCGAGGAGGGACGCAAGATTCGCCGTATCTGGCGATTTTTTGGTGAATTTCCCAGGGAGAATCGGTTGTTCCGATGAATGTCCCGAGGACGGGGGCTTTCTCTGATAAATGCCCCGGGGACGCGCGCTTTTTCCGATGAATGCCCCGGGGACGCACGCTTTTTCCGGTGACCGTCCCGCGGAGGGATGGTGGGTTGGCTTTTGGACACTCCGAGGAGGATCGGCGGGGAGCGCCTGTTTGCTCGCCGTTTTCTGGCCTTTGTCGCCCTTTCACTTTACCTGCGGTGGAAGGGTGGATTTGATCTTGGCTATCGAATTCACCGGTGTCCTCTACTTTTCAGGTGTAGATGTTGGCCTTGGTACCGGGGACGATGGTCAAAGACAACGAGCCCGAGGTCCCGGACTTTGACGAGCGCGTCGCCCCGGTCGAAGAATGGGTGGCTGAAGAGACGTTGTCTACCCCGTCCTGCTTCGTGGCCGATGCATCCGACGTCTATGCCACCGTCGAGGATACGCCTATCGGGGAGCCTCAACATTGGCAGGTGTACCGCCCGAAGGAGCACCATTGCATCTGCTCGCGATATGGGCGGCGGATGTTTCCTATGCACGAGTTCTACTTCAAAAAGGCTCGGCTCAGGTTACCGTTCTCCGCCTTTCATCTGGGGCTCTTCGATTGGTTGCGCTTGGCCCCGTCCCAACTGCACCCCAATGCCTTGGCATTCATCCGTGCCTTCGAGATGGTGTGCTTTTACCTCGAGGTGGAGCCCACGGTACCGTTGTTTTTCCGTATCTTCCACTTACAGCGCCAGTCGGTGAATGGCCGCCAGGGATGGGTCTCATTTAAACAGTCGACCAAGCTCTTCAAGGCGTATAGTGATTCCGTCAAGGATTTCAAAAGTCGATTCTTCCTCGTTAAACTGATCACACAGCAGGGATCGAATACTCTCTTCACCAAGGGCGAGCGAATGGTAGACGGCCAGCGGTTCCTCGCGTGGCTTCCCAAGATACATCTGTTGTGGACCGCGGAGCATTTCAACCGAGGTACGGATAGGTATATCGTACGAGCGGGGACCCTCGACGAGAAAGATATGGCCGCTTATTTGAAAATAGTCGCCTTTGTGTGGGCCCTTCCTCCGTCGAAGCTGGTGACGCCTGATGGTCAGTACATCCTCGACGCGCAGGGGAACGTGCGAACCAAGAAGCGGCTGATTAATACTAAGACCCTGCTCGGTTGCGCCACTGGGGCGGCCGCTCTGGATTATCTAGGTAGGGATGTTTCTTTTCTCCCCATGTTCGGGTGTTCTGGCTGTTGCTAACTCTTTCTTTGTTTTTGCGGCGAACATGTCTTCTGTCGAGGAGTGGGTGAAGCAGTTGCGCGCTACCAGGAATGTCGTGGTCCCGAGGACGCGGGTGAGTCAGTTGGTCGGACAGGAGGTTGCGACGCCGGGAGGGCAGAGTTCGTCTTCTTCGCCTCAAGAGAGTCAGTCTCCCACGTCTCAGGGAGCAGTGAAAAGGCCGAGGTCCGAGGAGCCCCGCGGTCTGGTAGATCTGACGGTCGGCTCGGCCGAGGAAGTGTCGCCGTGAAAATCGGATACCAAACTATTGATTAGTTTGAATCTTTAATTCAATTTTGCAACCGATCTTTGATTTGTCCAAAGGAAGGGATAAATATTGAAATTCCCATAATGCAATGCAAATGCAAGGTTTAGAGAGTTATAGGTTCGGGGGTTGGTTAAACTTAGGGAAGGTACTAGCATCCTAAGTTTCTGTAGTACTCTACAGGAACCTCTTGTTTTATATTTGTTTATTGCTAAGTGTTTATCTGCTTAAAGGTTGAAAGACCTAGGGGTTTATTTCTAAGTATACTCGATAAGATGTCGCATCTTATGCCTACATATCCTCACGGGAGTGGAATCAGAGTATTTGTAGTTCCCCTAAAGGGTTAGAGGATCTCTTTGACTGTGGTCAAAGTTCCTACGGGTTTAGGGTAGTTGTTTTGATTGGGTTTAGGAGAAGAGATGAGTCTTCATGTTAAGGGAGATGTAACCGCCACAAGTGTAAAGGGGGTTGTAGGAAAATAGTCTTTGCATCGTCTTAAGAAAAGGGCTTAAGTACTCGGATTGTTTGACGAGTATGCCTTTATCACTCTTAAGGAAAAGTTCCTACATGTTTGATTGTATTATTGTGGGGGTGGAGATTATATCTCACTTAAGATGATTAACATCTATTCTCTATTGTGTTTGAAAAAGTTGTATAGTGTTGTTTGTTTGTCTAAGTTGTAGAGATAATGGTCTTTCCTACGGGGTAGGATCTATCCTAAAAGATCGACTTGAATGGGATCAAGGATCGAAGGGGAGTATGATGCAAATGTAATGCACTACACACAATGTTGAATTATGTGTAGGTTTTTCCTTTGGACGGAATGCGATGCGATAATGTAAATGCGGTAATGTAAATTGCAATGAATAAGTTGCGGAAATGTAAACCATACTGTAATACCCCAAATTTTACCCTTATATTTAGTCAGTCATTTCGCATAGCATCTCATCTGTGCATCTGCTAACCACTATCAAGTCATGGAGGTGTTTGTTTTGCAGGATTGGTTCCAGGGGTATTTTGGTCATTTTACGTGGATTCCGCTAATTCCTTGAAGACGGGCTGTTATTGAGCTTTGAGACACTCGAGACACTATTTCTGAGGCATTTATTTATCACCTGCTTTGATTATATCAAGACGTCAATCTGATGTATTCGGTATCGAAATTTGTCGGAAACAACTGGATTTAAGGTCCATTTCATCGCTCATGGTTTATTCCCAGAGCACTTCCGTTTCTGTTAATAAGGCACAGTTTAATTGGATATTATTGGATTGTTGCTCTTGGCATTTGATCAGTGGAATTCAATTACGGGCAGGGTTATCATTGATACTGAATCTGTTGTGATTACGGCGCGCATCCGTGTTTGGTTATAAAGTTGCTGGTTAGAATTTAAGTTGGAATGCAAGTGAATTTAATCAGGTGGTGAGATTAGGACTACGGGCGAGACAAGTACGTAGACAAGAATATCATTCGGGAATGTTTATGGTTTATGACTAGGTTAATGAATTTAAATATTTGTGGATTTATTCACAAACGTTTATAATTTTTAACTAGAAATAAATATAAATAAATTTAAAAGTTGAATGATCATGGATAAATGAAAACTTTTGGGAATTTTTATTTTTATAAAGAATATCATGGTACAAAAGGAGTTGAATCATTTTACATTCTGAACTGCTGTAAAAATACAATTACAGATGTTACTCCTATCCTAAAAATCCTAAGTCCTAAACATCCATAAGTGTTCTTCATGATGTTCATCCCTTGGACATTTCTCCATGCTCCTCCGATTAACCTGCACAAAGAAAAACAAAACAAAACAGAAGCAGGAAAGGGTTAGAAGTTTGTTTTCGACACTCTCAGAACAGCGTCATCATCGAGTGCCGGGAGTGGCACAACCGAAGCTGCGTCCTACCCCCGTTATCAATCCGCGCCGTTGGCGTCAGATCAAGTAACATTCGTTCTTATCATGCGGGACATCCGAGAGATAGAAGTGATAAAAGAAGCGGGACTGATTCGCTTTTGCCGCAATTGGATTTCCAAACTGATACAAAGGTAAATTTGGACTCAGACCCGGATGCCGGCAGGTCTGAATCACTTTTGTTTTCGAAAGTTTCCAACACCTGAAATTCCACAACAGCATCAGTACAAAATTGATAACAGTTCATAAGCTGCATAAACAAAACAGCCACTGGTAATTGGAAATTCAAACTAAAAGTGCACAACCAAAACTGCATCAAGTCTGAACCACATAAGTGAGTTCATGAACACCAAGTTCAAACAGAACAGAAAAATGAAATACAAAACAAGCTGCATCAAATTGCATCAAACACTGTATCCAAAAGTTCAGAAGAATCAGAATTAAGGTCAAGTTTCAGTTTGATATCACAGCCAAAACACCTCAGAAGGTAGTCAGTTCGCAAGTCACAAAAAGCGTGAATGTAAGAATATACCATATCAAGGAACCAATCTGAGTCCACGTTAACACCAAATCAACAATCAAGAGGACTGTTTTCACAACCAGACAGAGTAAAGTAGAATCAATAAGTCATACCTGCGACCGAATGCGCAAGGCACATGGGAGAGTCTGGGCTCAGTTCATGCATCATAGCCCAGACTCACGGGCAACTCAAAAAGATTAATGGCATAAGCTCATGTTCCATCGATTCAGTCCCAGCATCATGGTAAAATTCAGAGAAGAGTCAAGGCGTATCAGGTTTGGATAACACATCCGCAACAAGCCCAGAAACCCTGTTCAGAAACCAAATTCACACAAGCAAGGAACCCAACAGAGGTTATCAAAGGCAACAGTAGTATCATAGGTTCCCTCATCAGGCTCAGAACATCATCATCATCGCCGTATACCCTCCTCGGCGGCGTTTGACTCGACCAAAGCCATGGTACCAATCCTAAAAGAAGAAGAAGAGAAGTTAACGTGTTCGAAACAGTTAATCCAGAAGCACAAGTCGAATTGGATACCCAGATACAGGACAAAACAAAATCTGTATCAGAAAGGAACCAAATCGTATCAGAAATAGATATCCAAACATATAGGTTCCCCAAATACAATCAAATCCACATCTGCAAAAATCCAATCAGGCAAGCCCAAATCGCATCTGCAAATCCAGAAAATACAAGTCAATACAGGATATCCACAAATCAAAAACGAACCCAGTTATCCAGATAAAATCAAAGCGAATCCAATCAGCATAAATCCGAAAATGGAAAGAATTTCAATCACAAGGATATATGTTCCAAAAATCCCAGACAAAACCAAATCGAATCCATCAAAATCAATGAGAAAATAACACAAATCAGATATGGTCCAAGCCCAAAAGAGAAATCAGAGAGATATAAAAAGGGACAATCTCACCATAGCAAAACCCTAACGGACAAATCGCAAGCAAAACCCTAGGCGGCGCGAACAAGAAGAAACGGTCGAAGACTCAGAGGAAACGAGGTCCTCATCATTGTCTTTGTAAGACAACAACGGCGGAGAACATCAAAGCAACGAAGCAAGCAAGATCGCGAACAAACCCCAGCGGTCGCGAAAGGGGGAGAGATCGAAACGAGGCAACCCGAGTGGAGAGGATTCACCGGCGCCGTTTAAAGTTCGACGAGCAAATACCTTTACCTCTGAAGCTCAGAACACCGTCATCATCGCCTCCCCTCGATACCGATCGCGAACGAAAAACGTAAGTAAAGAACATAGTGTTGTCACTTTTAACATGGTTCGGTTTGATTTCAGGATTTCCAACACGATCAGAGAGAATCACAGCGAGAAAGACGGCGAGGAAGACGAAGTAACGATGGCGCCGCGAAGGGGACAATAGGGAGTGAAACCCTAGATTAATGTTTTGATGTATTCACGCTAACCGGGTTGGGTCCGAGAGTGATGACCGGCCCAACCCTTTTCATTTTTTGTTGTTTTTAAAATGTTTTAAAACCCTTTTTTTATTTTTTATTTTTCATATTTAGTTAATTTGAAAAAAGATTAAGTATTAAAGTGGCCTTTTTTTTAAATAAAGAAAATTAGAAACTTTTTTTCTATAACAAGATTAAAAACCTTTTAAGAATAATAACAAAAAAACATTCTTTAAGAAAAATAATAATATCAAATCTTTTTTAATTTGTAGATAATTAAGTTAAAACCATTTTTTCGAAAATTAAAATTAATCTTGTTTATATTAACCTCTCTTAATTTAATCAAATTCCTTTCTTAAAAAAAAAAAAAAACAACAAAAATCTTCAATATTGCATTTTTCCTCCTGACCCGTCCCATTACTGTCTAACTTTGTTTACTAACGGGTGTTCATCTTTTGCAGCTCATGTTCGCTACTATTGCGCGGTGTTTTATTTAAATTTTATTATTATTGTAACTGTTCTTCCTCTGTAACCTTGCGAATCTTAACAATCGCATTTACGTTTCCGCATTTAAAATTCTGCTGATGTATGATTTAAATTTCTCACGCTTCCATCACTATTATTCTGTCACACTACACACATCCGAAGGTTAGGTCTAGCTTTTGGTCGCCGCGCCAATAGTCCTCAACTTCAAACCCTTTCTCCTTACAAACCCTAATTTTCCATAAATGTCTCGCCGCAGACAAAGTTACCATTTTACCCCTAGCATTAGGTCAAAGAGCCGCCGCGCTCATTTTAGGGTTTCCCGCCGTGGAATCCCTAACCTAACCCTAATTACAACTTAACAATTCAACGTAGAAATTTGGAGTTTCTACACTCCATGTAAGCGTGTCCTTAAGATGCGTTTATTCCCCTTGAGACCTTGACCACAGTCAAGAAGTCTCTAACCTCCCTTTTGAGGGGAACTACGATTACTCTGATTCCACTCCCGTAAGGATACGTAGGCACAAGATGCGATGTCTTGCCGAGTAAACTTAGAATTAACCCCTTAGGTCTCTTTTCTCACTTTTAATTCCTTTGTACATATACCTTAAGCAAATGAATAAAGCAAAATAGTGAACATTTGAACAAAAGGTTCCTGTAGAGTACTACAGAAGTTTAGGGTGCTGATACCTTCCCTAAATTTAACCAACCCCCGAACCCTAGATCTTTCCCCGCATTGTGTTTACGATGCAAAATAGGTTTTCCCTCTTTTGACCTTTTCCTTCGGATAAATCAAAGAGCGGTTGTGAATTGAATTGCGATTCAAACTCATTAATAGTTTGTAATCCTATTTCCACCGCAACAGAAAATGGCGACTTCACTGGGGACTCTTAAACTTTTGAGGGTTATCCCTAATTTGTTCATTACTATTTGTTTTATTATTCATTTGCATGTATATATTGTACTTTGATTTTGGGACTGTTCCTTGTGATGTGAGATAAGTCCTACGCCCGGACTAGTGACATTATTATAGGATGGGGATATATTCGATGAGGCTTATAGGGGGTGAATCCCGACCAAGCTGATTCGAGAATCACCGCTCAGTTGAGGCCTTTTCGAAAATGGTTCGGTTGATCGAGTATAATCGTGAAAACTTTTTCCATGGTCGATTGGAGTCTGTGATATTGAGGACCGTAGTACCTTAACACCACCTTGGCCTTATTTAGGACGTAGTGCGGGAACTATGTGGGAGTAGTCCTACAATGGTTGCTACGCGATACTACACTCAAAAGAGGTTCTCTTGAGAATATTATTAACCCCCGAGTCAGTCGGAAGGTCGATAATATCCGAAAGATGGGCTGATGACTTTGGGCACTTTTTTAGAACCTTGTTCGGCAGGTACAACTAACCTATAGTACGCTCCTTTTGGGGATGGGTAGACCTTAACTCCACTCATGACTTTTAATCTAGGGTTTTGTGTATTCATGTGCATGGCATCCATAAAGCATCCCATTGCATTGTATTTCATGGAATTCAAACATCATTTATATCGCGGGATAAAATAAAAATGAAAAAACAAGGAAAATTTTTTGGTACCCCACGACATTCGTAAATGTTTGAATTCCACGAAATCTCCATTTGCATTTGCATCATAGCATCATATACTTTCTTGCATTGCATGTGTCTTCCGTTTTCTCATGTTCGGTTCTCTCGCCTTCCAGTTTCGTCACCCTGAGTCCTCGGCACCAGTACAACACTAGAGCTCAAACTCGGAAGAGAATGGAGGATCATACAAAAGAAATTGATCGCCTTAGCAACGAACTTGAAGACCTGCGAGGGGGTATGGGGCGTATGATGGAATTGTTACATGTCATGAATGCTAAGATGGATACCCAGCCCACTGTTGTTTCCGAGATTACCGGCATCACCGTGGACCCTCCACCAAATGTGACAGTAACAAGGGACCCACCTTATGGTCTTGCTCCAGGTTTTGTGCCTCCTCAAGCCACTGTTCCGATTAATCAGCCTGTTCAGCAAGCCGTTCCTTTATTTTCTGAAGTTTCTAGGGGGGCTCCTATCTTTGCACCACCTGTTGTACACACCCGTGCGCAATCGTATTTCAATGAGACCGTCTTCGATAATCTTGATGAGAATGATGAAGGTTATGAGAAACATGACAAGCTTCATGAGGAAGTAGACACTATCGTCCAGAGATTGAGAAAGGTAGAAGGTGATCAAATTTTCGGGGCTGCTGTAAGGGACGTCTGTTTGGTCTCAGGTTTGGTTATTCCCCCGAAGTTCAAAACTCCGAACTTCGACTGCTATGAAGGTGCCACTTGTCCTAAGAGTCATCTGATCATGTACTATCGCAAAATGGCTTCCCATGTTGAGAATGATAAACTGATGATTCATTGCTTCCAAGATAGTTTGAAGGGTGCTTCTTCCAAATGGTACTTAACTTTGGACCAGTCTCGCATTAAGAGTTTCCAAGATTTATCTGACGCTTTCATCAAACACTACAAGTACAATATCGATTTGGCTCCTGACAGAAGACAGTTGTTGAGTATGTCACAAAAGAGTTCTGAGTCATTCAAAGAGTATGCTCAAAGGTGGAGAGAGATTGCTTCGCAAGTAGAACCTCCTTTGACCGAAAAAGAGTTAGCTGATTGGTTTGTCGACACGGTTCGTCCAGAATTTTACGAAAGAATGGTGGGTAGTGTGACTTCAAATTTCTCTGACATCGTTGCTGTGGGTGTCAAGATTGAATTGGGTATGAAAAGCGGTAAAATGACAAATAATCATGGTGTTTCAAAGGATCAGCCGAAGAAACCTTCGTACAGCTCTCAGAAGAAGAAAGAAGGTGAGACTAATGCTATATCCTCTGGTAGACGAAGAGACCAATTTTACTAATATCCGCAAGGTTATGCTCAACCTCAAGGGTACCCGATCCAGTATGCTCAACAACCCTATGTGGCAGCTGTTGCACCTTCTTTCAATCAACAGGTTCCTATGTATCAACCTATGCAACCATCTCCTGTTTATCCGCCTCCTATCAGCTATCAACAGGCACCCAACGCTCCTGCCCATCAACAGCCAAAGAATCCGGCTCCTCGCCAGAATGTTCCGAACAAAAGAACGTATAAACCTTGTCCGCCGATTCCAATGACTTTCACCGAGTTGTATCCCTCGTTAGTCAAGCAAGGTCTAATCACTACTCGAGCTTTGGGTCCGCCTCCTAATCCTCTATCCGCCAATTACAACGCCGCTGCTCATTGTTTATTTCATGAGGGTGCGCCTGGTCACGATCTGGAGAACTGTTATGCTCTCAAAAATCTTGTCAGGGATTTATTGGAAAAGAAGATTTTGTCATTTGAAGATCCTCAACCGAATGTAAAGAAGAACCCTTTTCCTAACCATGAGAGTGTTAATGCCCTTAGTGCCGATTCTGAGGAAGGCTATGTCCTTGATGTTGATCAGATTAAAACTCCTCTTAAGATATTCCATGCGAAACTGTTTGAAGCTGGTCTGGTAGATACTTCCCACGTTGCATGTATAAGTTGTGAAGCCGGTATTAAGGGTTGTGTGTTGGTTCAGAATGATGTTCAGAGGTTGATTAACGAGTGTGTTTTACAAGTGACAAGCCAAGCCAAGAAGGATGAAGTTGCTGTGGTTGAGCCTGTCTTCCATCAGCCTGAATCAAAGGGTAAGGTACCAGTGTTTAATCTGTCAGGGGCAAGTTCTGCCAATCCCGTGTTCGATATACCAAAGTCGTCTATCCCTGAGGTGAATCAGCCTAAGCCTATAGTTATTCGAAGACCAAGTCCGTTTCCTTTCAGTGATCCTAAAGCTGTACCTTGGAAGTATGACGTAACAATGATTGACAAGGAGTCTGGGAAGGTCATTTCAAATGAAGAGGTTAAGGACACTGTGACCAATATCGCAGAGGCAAGCAGGATGACTCGCAGTGGCCGTGTGTATACTCCCCATTTCAATGAGGTCCCACCTAAGGAAACAACTAGTATCCCAGTGCCTGCCAAAGAAAAAGGTAAGGGAGCCGTTACGAATGATGAAGATGCTGAGTTTTTGAGGATCATTAAGAAAAGTGACTATAAAGTTATCGATCAACTCCATCAAACTCCTTCCAAGATTTCGATTTTATCTCTGTTGATGAGTTCACCCGCTCATAGGATGGCCTTGCAAAAAGTTTTGACTCAAGCACATGTGGATCAAGACATCAGCACCAGTCGGTTTGATAGTGTGATTGCCAATTTGACCGCATGCAACACCCTTAGTTTCAGCAACGAAGAGTTACCAAAGGAGGGCCCGAATCATAATTGTGCTTTACATATATCAGTGAAATGTCAGGAGGACAACTTAGCAAGAGTGCTAGTGGACACCGGTTCTTCTTTGAATGTTCTACCCAAGAGGGTTCTTGATAAGTTGGTTTTCAAAGAGACAGTGTTGAAACCTACTCCTTTGATCGTCAAGGCTTTCGATGGTTCTCGCCGGTCGGTAATGGGGGAGGTTGAGCTTCCTATCCTAATTGGTCCGCAAGTTTTTAATATCACGTTTCAAGTCATGAACATTAATCCCAATTACAGCTGTTTACTTGGAAGGTCGTGGATTCATGCCGCTGGGGCAGTAACCTCAACGTTGCATCAAAAGATGAAGTTCGTGATCGATGGAAAGTTGGTTATTATATACGGTGAGGAGGATCTGATGGTCAGTAACCTGTCTTCTTTCCGTTATATCGAGGCCGATGAGAATGCCTTGGAAATCTCCTTTCAAGCACTCGAGATCGCCAATGCTGTTCTATTAGAAGTCGAAGAGACAGTGGGCCAGGGTAATCCATCTTTTGCATCTCTGAAGAGTACCAAATCAACAATTGACAGGGGTATTCCGGAAGGTTGGGGAGAGGTAATTGATGTCAAGACCAAGACTGATCGCTTTGGGTTGGGTTACAAACCAACTCAGAATGGAGCTGCCACAACCGTCGAAGGGCGTCCGAAGGTTATCCAAGAGGTATTTGTCAGCGGAGGTTTCCAAGTCAATGTCGTCAGTGACTGTGAGGAAGATGAAGATCTGAGCAACCTGGTGTTTAAGGGTGATGCAGCTTTGAACAACTGGGAGGCCGTAGAGATCCCTGTTATCTTTCCATTGTCAAAGTAATTTTAGCATTTTTCATTTACGTTTTCAAATAAAAATTCGTAGCTCTGCCCAAGGCTATAGGGTCGTTTTTGTTGGGCCACCTTTCATTTTTAAAAGGATATTAATAAAGGCATTTTTTTCAAATCCACTTTGGTTCATCGGAGTTTTTCGTTTTCACCTTTAAAAAATGAAGTTGGCAACCTGTTTCAAAAATAAAACAAAAAATAGCATTTCATTTCTTATCTTACATACCTTCGAGCATTTTAATTAAGTAAGCCTTCCATCATGCAGAGACATCGCGAACCTTGTTGGGTCCAATGACTTTATTCACACTCCTAACTGGGATGCACCCATCAATCAAGCTGAAGACGAGGGTGAAGAAGATTTTGAAGTACCCGCTGAACTGGCAAGATTGATTGAGTACGAGTACACAAAGCTTCAACCGCATAAGGAGCAGGTGGACTTAATTAATCTTAGTACAGATGAGAACAAGAAAGAGGTCAAGATTGGTGCAATGCTTGGGACAGAGGTTAAGCCGAAGCTGGTTGAGTTGTTAAAACAATATATTGATGTGTTTGCGTGGTCGTATCAAGATATGCCTGGCCTAGACACGGATATTGTTGTTCACAAGTTGCCACTTAAGCCATATTGTCCACCTATCAAACAAAAGCTTCGAAGAACGAGACCCGACATGGCTTTGAAAATTCGAGATGAGGTTAAAAAACAGTTAGATGCAGGTTTCTTGGCAGTTGCAAAATATCCAGATTGGGTTGCCAACATTGTGCCAGTGCCCAAGAAAGATGGTAAAGTTAGGATGTGTGTGGATTACAGGGATCTGAACAAAGCAAGTCCGAAAGACGACTTCCCTCTGCCACATATTGATACACTTGTAGACAATACTTCCAGTTTTGCGTTGTTCTCATTTATGGATGGTTTCTCTGGCTATAATCAGATCAAAATGGATCCCGATGATCAAGAGAAGACTACTTTCATTACTCCTTGGGGGACCTTTTGCTACAAAGTCATGCCTTTCGGTTTGAAGAACGCAGGGGCAACTTACCAACGCGCTATGACAACTCTTTTTCATGATATGATGCACAAAGAGATCGAGGTGTATGTGGACGATATGATAGCCAAATCTCAGAGTGAAGAGGAACATCTAGACCATTTGGTGAAGTTGTTTGAACGACTCAGGAAATATCAGTTGAAATTGAATCCTGCTAAATGTACCTTCGGTGTCAGATCTGGAAAATTGCTTGGTTTTATTGTTAGTCAACGAGGGGTTGAGGTAGATCCTGACAAAGTTCGAGCCATTCAAGACATGCCAGCTCCGCAAACTGAGGCGCAAGTTAGAGGTTTTCTGGGACGCTTGAATTATATTTCCAGGTTTATCTCTAACATGACCGCTACTTGTGAGCTGATATTCAAGCTGCTTTGTAAGGGGCAGACGGTTGAGTGGAACCCTGATTGTCAGAAAGCGTTTGAGAAAATTAAGAGTTATTTGCAAGACCCCCCTATTCTGATTCCTCCTGTACCCGGAAGACCGTTGTTTATGTACCTTACTGTTCTTGAGAAGTCTATGGGTTGTGTGCTCGGGCAACATGATGAGACTGGAAGAAAGGAACATGCGATTTATCATCTGAGCAAGAAGTTTACCGATTGTGAAAACAGATACTCACCATTGGAGAAAACTTGTTGTGCGTTGGCATGGGCCGCTAGGCGCCTTCGGCAATATATGGTCTGTCATACCACATTGTTGATTTCTAAAATGGATCCGATCAAGTATATTCTTGAAAAACCTGCTCAAACCGGGAGGCTAGCCCGTTGGCACATGTTGTTATCCGAATATGACATCCAGTATGTACCCCAGAAGGCAATTAAGGGTAGTATTTTATCGGATTATCTTGCAGATCAGCCAGTTGAAGATTATGAACCTCTTAAGTTTGACTTTCCTGATGAGGATATTTTGTTGATCAAGAGAGATTGTGAAGAGCCAGATCCGAGCGAAGGTCCAGAGCCAGGTCTTTGGTGGAGGATGATGTTTGATGGTTCATCGAATTTCAATGGGCATGGTATAGGCGCCGTTTTGATGAACCCAAAGGGTGGATTCACTCCGTTCACAGCCAGGTTAGACTTTAAGTGTACTAATAATGTCGCGGAGTATGAAGCATGTATTCTCGGCCTCGAAGCAGCAATTCACCTCCGAATCAAACTTCTCAAAGTAAGTGGTGACTCAGCCTTGGTTATTTACCAAGTACAAGGCAAATGGGAAACGAAGAATGAGAAGTTAATCCCTTACAAGGACTACATTGTCGAGCTGATTAAGTATTTCGACGAGATAGAGTTCGAGCATGTTCCTAGATCTGAGAATCACGTTGCTGATGCTTTAGCCATGTTAGCATCCATGTGGAAAGTTAAATTCGTTAATGAAGCACCTCTTATCCATATTGAACGCAAGGTTGAGCCCGCGTACTGTCAAATGGTCGAAGAGGTTGAGGTGGATGAAAAGCCTTGGTTTCACGACATCAGGAACTATTTAGCCAAGCAAGAGTATCCCAATGGTGCTACTGGTCTGGACAAGAAAACGTTGAGAAGACTGGCTTCAAAATTCTTTATCAGTAATGGTGTGTTATACAAAAGAAATCACGACATGGTTTTGCTCAGATGTGTTGATAAACGGGAAGCGGACATGTTACTGCAAGAAATTCACGAGGGGACCTTCGGGACTCATGCCAATGGTTACGCTATGTCTAAGAAGATGCTAAGGGCTGGATATTATTGGTTGACTATGGAAGCTGACTGCATCCAATACGCTAGAAAATGCCATAAGTGCCAAATTTACGCTGATAAAATGCATGTACCTCCATCGCCGTTGAATGTTTTGTCGTCACCATGGTCGTTCTCAATGTGGGGCATTGACATGATTGGGGCAATTGAGCCGAAGGCTTCTAATGGTCATCGTTTTATCCTTGTTGCTATTGATTATTTCACCAAGTGGGTAGAGGCTGCCTCCTACACCAACGTGACTAAGCAAGTGGTTGCCCGCTTCATCAGGAAAGAAATTATCTGCCGTTATGGAATTCCAAGTCGGATAATAACTGACAATGGCACCAATCTGAATAACAAGACTATGAAGGAGCTGTGTGACAGTTTCAAGATCACGCATCACAATTCTTCTCCGTACCGTCCTAAGATGAACGGGGCCGTTGAAGCTGCGAATAAGAATATCAAGAAAATCCTGCAAAAGATGGTCGTGACTTACAAAGATTGGCATGAGATGTTACCGTTTGCTTTGCATGGATACAGAACCTCAGTGCGAACTTCGACAGGGGCAACACCTTTCTCATTGGTGTATGGAATGGACGTCGTACTCCCCATTGAAGTAGAGATACCTTCTTTAAGGGTGTTGATGGAAGCTGAACTTGAGGAAGCTGAATGGGTTCAAGACAGACTGGATCAGTTGAATCTCATTGACGAGAAACGCATGACAGCTATGTGCCATGGGCAATTATATCAGAAACGGATGAAAAGAGCATTTGATAAGAAGATTCGTATCCGTGAGTACCGTCAAGGAGAGCTCGTACTCAAAAAGATCTTGCCAGTGCATAAAGATATGCGTGGGAAGTGGATGCCCAATTATGAAGGCCCATTTGTTGTAAAGACCGTTTTCTCCGGAGGGTCTCTGATACTTACAACAATGGATGGAGAATAGCTAGCACATCCCGTGAATTCTGATGCAGTCCGAAAATATTATGCCTAAAAACCAGCTAAGTCGAAAACCTGCAAAAGGCGACTTAGGCAAAAGTAAGGGTTGAAAAAGAAATAATAATAAAAAGCTCGCTAAGTTGAAAACCCGAAAGGGCGGCTTAGGCAAAAAGGAGCGTCCCGGTGGATTGAAAACCCGAAAGGGCGGTCCAGGCAAAAGTTAGGGACAAAGGCATTTCATTGCATCAGAAAACACCGATCATTGCAAACACACTTTCCACATGAGAGCCATTTTTCAGTTCTTTCATCCTCGTCCAAAGCAAGATTCTGGTTTGGTCTTAGTTATTAGTGTCAGTAGGTGTCGTTGGATTCAATGTAACCTTTTCCCATGTTGCCAATTTCAAAACATAATCATCTGTGGAGCTGTGCCTTTAGCAAGCTTCCACCCTTTAATAAAAGATACCATTTTGTTACTTACATTCCTTGGTGCATTACTCTTGTTTTCTATTGTTATGCAAAATGCATTTATTCTTAAAAACTTTGAAAATGAAAGGTGCTTTGAAAATTTTTAAAAATTGTTCTTCGAAAACGCAATTGAAATATAGGAAATTACTTTGACTAGTGGAAATTTCGGAATGATCTCTTCACTCCTCGAAAATCTCATTGTTGCAGAAACACTTTTAAATCATCGCTCTGACACAGTCCCCAGCGAGACTATAAGCTGACAACTCTTTCTTGGGTAACTCGAAAGTGTCCCTCAAGTTTTCCTCTCCCCATGTGAAGACATGATACTGTGTACCCAAGCAGATTACCTTCTCCCCAGAGAAGTCAGAATTCTGAAACCAGATGTGGTCCTACCATTTCTTCCCATGATTGACGTATTGGTTGCAGAGAACGCAGGGTATCTCCGTCGAGATGACTATTTCATCTCTCGTCCTGTCTCTAGTCTGTTTCGTCAGCATACGCAGGGGCATAAGCATCACATGCCTGCTTCATATACTCATATTCATCACATACTCATTACATACTCATTTCATAACATCCTGCATGATTAAATACATAGACATTAACATACATTCACATTAACATACGCATTAATATATGCATTAGCATTCACAGGTTCGTTGTGTTTCGCCGTCATTGGTTGTTACCGCCGAGTAACTGGGGGTTTGTCCGTTCTCTCCAAATAGATTGTCAGCCCTAAGCACAAAATACATATGTGTTTCCAAGTTTCCCTACGGAGCTCGATCCTCGTGGATGACGGTTACTTCAGCTATCTTTCCTCGCCAGGATAAGATATCTACCCTTCGAGTTCATTCCCTCGATGGAGTCTTGATTACCAGTTTCCTTTCTAGCTCGATCCTAGATTGAATCTCAGTCTTGTCGGTCGTCAAGCCCAACCGGACGTGCATTTATTTTGCACCATCTGAAGATTTTCACCATATCATGACAGATACGCGACTGTTCTCGCCTGGAAAATCTATCGGTGCAACACTTTACATCTTACAACATCGGTATGCGACATTTCTCACCTAAGAAGTCGATCCTATCTTCGTTATGACTCGCAGCAAATGGCCATCTCCATTGAGAAGTTGGGCTTCCATTTACCTGTCGTCTTGAAGTATGGGGGGTTTTGAACCAAATCGTATTCAGGAGAGCACGATCTTGAAATACGGGGAGGTTTGAGCGGAATCATATGCAGGAGAGCACGATCTTGAAGTATGAAGAAGTTCATTTACCCTTTAGTAAAAGAAGGAGTGGAATCATATTCAGGAGAGCACGATCTTGAAGTATGAAGAAGTTCATTTACCCTTTAGTAAAAGAAGGAGCGGAATCATATTCAGGAGAGCACGATCTTGAAGTATGAAGAAGTTCATTTACCCTTTAGTAAAAGAAGGAGCGGAATCATATTCAGGAGAGCACGATCTTGAAGTATGAAGAAGTTCATTTATCCCTCAGTAAAAGAAGAATCAGAATCGTATTCCAGGCGCCGACCTTAAATATGAGAAGATTTATATATCAGATAAGCAGCAGCCTCTTTATTTGAGTGCTTATTCGTTTTGGCACATAAGTCCCTTCCAACGATAAGTGACAGTTCTCTCTCGAGAAGCTTATCAGGGCATTATCCTTAAAGTCCATTTATTTTGGCATACAGCCGGTCTTTACCCTGTATATTTGATACGGATTCCCGAAAAGTCCGTTTGATCCTGTCACGAGGGATAGGTTACAGAAGCTTGGATGTTATTCTTTGCTCAATGCTCCAGCATTCTGTGATTGATCTTGCAATCGTACACGATTCAGTTTTACTTTTAGATTCCCCAGTGGAGGCCGTCTCATAGGTACCATCTCCAGTTGAGGATCTCGTTCCCGTTAAAAATAACAATTGGTCGTATTCGCACCAGTTGACCATCATTTTAGAATCCCCCAGTGTTGTACTGTGTCCCAGCGCATCGTTTTCCCCAGTATGTTCTTCCTCTAGCGTCTGTTCCTGTGTCGTCGTACTCGTCAGCATTCTTTCGCATCCATCATTCCAGCAGTCGCGTCACATCATATTCATAGCATTGCTTGCATCAGTCTGATTTTGCTTTGTCCATAGCATCGTATATTGCCACATATAAAGGTAAAATTTTCGGTTATCTATATTTAAATCTCTCCACCACGATTCCTCAAGTCTCTGTCACTCAAATCGTCCGGTGCAGCTATTTAAATAGGGGCAACTGTAATACCCTAAATTTTACCCTTATATTTAGTCAGTCATTTCGCATAGCATCTCATCTGTGCATCTGCTAACCACTATCAAGTCATGGAGGTGTTTGTTTTGCAGGATTGGTTCCAGGGGTATTTTGGTCATTTTACGTGGATTCCGCTAATTCCTTGAAGACGGGCTGTTATTGAGCTTTGAGACACTCGAGACACTATTTCTGAGGCATTTATTTATCACCTGCTTTGATTATATCAAGACGTTAATCTGATGTATTCGGTATCGAAATTTGTCGGAAACAACTGGATTTAAGGTCCATTTCATCGCTCATGGTTTATTCCCAGAGCACTTCCGTTTCTGTTAATAAGGCACAGTTTAATTGGATATTATTGGATTGTTGCTCTTGGCATTTGATCAGTGGAATTCAATTACGGGCAGGGTTATCATTGATACTGAATCTGTTGTGATTACGGCGCGCATCTGTGTTTGGTTATAAAGTTGCTGGTTAGAATTTAAGTTGGAATGCAAGTGAATTTAATCAGGTGGTGAGATTAGGACTACGGGCGAGACAAGTACGTAGACAAGAATATCATTCGGGAATGTTTATGGTTTATGACTAGGTTAATGAATTTAAATATTTGTGGATTTATTCACAAACGTTTATAATTTTTAACTAGAAATAAATATAAATAAATTTAAAAGTTGAATGATCATGGATAAATGAAAACTTTTGGGAATTTTTATTTTTATAAAGAATATCATGGTACAAAAGGAGTTGAATCATTTTACATTCTGAACTGCTGTAAAAATACAATTACAGATGTTACTCCTATCCTAAAAATCCTAAGTCCTAAACATCCATAAGTGTTCTTCATGATGTTCATCCCTTGGACATTTCTCCATGCTCCTCCGATTAACCTGCACAAAGAAAAACAAAACAAAACAAAAGCAGGAAAGGGTTAGAAGTTTGTTTTCGACACTCTCAGAACAGCGTCATCATCGAGTGCCGGGAGTGGCACAACCGAAGCTGCGTCCTACCCCCGTTATCAATCCGCGCCGTTGGCGTCAGATCAAGTAACATTCGTTCTTATCATGCGGGACATCCGAGAGATAGAAGTGATAAAAGAAGCGGGACTGATTCGCTTTTGCCGCAATTGGATTTCCAAACTGATACAAAGGTAAATTTGGACTCAGACCCGGATGCCGGCAGGTCTGAATCACTTTTATTTTCGAAAGTTTCCAACACCTGAAATTCCACAACAGCATCAGTACAAAATTGATAACAGTTCATAAGCTGCATAAACAAAACAACCACTGGTAATTGGAAATTCAAACTAAAAGTGCACAACCAAAACTGCATCAAGTCTGAACCACATAAGTGAGTTCATGAACACCAAGTTCAAATAGAACAGAAAAATGAAATACAAAACAAGCTGCATCAAATTGCATCAAACACTGTATCCAAAAGTTCAGAAGAATCAGAATTAAGGTCAAGTTTCAGTTTGATATCACAGCCAAAACACCTCAGAAGGTAGTCAGTTCGCAAGTCACAAAAAACGTGAATGTAAGAATATACCATATCAAGGAACCAATCTGAGTCCACGTTAACACCAAATCAACAATCAAGAGGACTGTTTTCACAACCAGACAGAGTAAAGTAGAATCAATAAGTCATACCTGCGAACGAATGCGCAAGGCACATGGGAGAGTCTGGGCTCAGTTCATGCATCATAGCCCAGACTCATGGGCAACTCAAAAAGATTAATGGCATAAGCTCATGTTCCATCGATTCAGTCCCAGCATCATGGTAAAATTCAGAGAAGAGTCAAGGCGTATCAGGTTTGGATAACACATCCGCAACAAGCCCAGAAACCCTGTTCAGAAACCAAATTCACACAAGCAAGGAACCCAGCAGAGGTTATCAAAGGCAACAGTAGTATCATAGGTTCCCTCATCAGGCTCAGAACATCATCATCATCGCCGTATACCCTCCTCGGCGGCGTTTGACTCGACCAAAGCCATGGTACCAATCCTGAAAGAAGAAGAAGAGAAGTTAACGTGTTCGAAACAGTTAATCCAGAAGCACAAGTCGAATTGGATACCCAGATACAGGACAAAACAAAATCTGTATCAGAAAGGAACCAAATCGTATCAGAAATAGATATCCAAACATATAGGTTCCCCAAATACAATCAAATCCACATCTGCAAAAATCCAATCAGGCAAGCCCAAATCGCATCTGCAAATCCAGAAAATACAAGTCAATACAGGATATCCACAAATCAAAAACGAACCCAGTTATCCAGATAAAATCAAAGCGAATCCAATCAGCATAAATCCGAAAATGGAAAGAATTTCAATCACAAGGATATATGTTCCAAAAATCCCAGACAAAACCAAATCGAATCCATCAAAATCAATGAGAAAATAACACAAATCAGATATGGTCCAAGCCCAAAAGAGAAATCAGAGAGATATAAAAAGGGACAATCTCACCATAGCAAAACCCTAACGGACAAATCGCAAGCAAAACCCTAGGCGACGCGAACAAGAAGAAACGGTCGAAGACTCAGAGGAAACGAGGTCCTCATCATCGTCTTTGTAAGACAACAACGGCGGAGAACATCAAAGCGACGAAGCGAGCAAGATCGCGAACAAACCCCAGCGGTCGCGAAAGGGGGAGAGATCGAAACGAGGCAACCCGAGTGGAGAGGATTCACCGGCGCCGTTTAAAGTTCGACGAGCAAATACCTTTACCTCTGAAGCTCAGAACACCGTCATCATCGCCTCCCCTCGATACCGATCGCGAACAAAAAACGTAAGTAAAGAACATAGTGTTGTCACTTTTAACATGGTTCGGTTTGATTTCAGGATTTCCAACACGATCAAAGAGAATCACAGCGAGAAAGACGGCGAGGAAGACGAAGTAACGATGGCGCCGCGAAGGGGACAATAGGGAGTGAAACCCTAGATTAATGTTTTGATGTATTCACGCTAACCGGGTTGGGTCCGGGAGTGATGACCGGCCCAACCCTTTTCATTTTTTGTTGTTTTTAAAATGTTTTAAAACCCTTTTTTTATTTTTTTATTTTTCATATTTAGTTAATTTGAAAAAAGATTAAGTATTAAAGTGGCCTTTTTTTTAAATAAAGAAAATTAGAAACTTTTTTTCTATAACAAGATTAAAAACCTTTTAAGAATAATAACAAAAAAACATTCTTTAAGAAAAATAATAATATCAAATCTTTTTTAATTTGTAGATAATTAAGTTAAAACCATTTTTTCGAAAATTAAAATTAATCTTGTTTATATTAACCTCTCTTAATTTAATCAAATTCCTTTCTTTAAAAAAAAAACAACAACAAAAATCTTCAATATTGCATTTTTCCTCCTGACCCGTCCCATTACTGTCTAACTTTGTTTACTAACGGGTGTTCATCTTTTGCAGCTCATGTTCGCTACTATTGCGCGGTGTTTTATTTAAATTTTATTATTATTGTAACTGTTCTTCCTCTGTAACCTTGCGAATCTTAACAATCGCATTTACGTTTCCGCATTTAAAATTCTGCTGATGTATGATTTAAATTTCTCACGCTTCCATCACTATTATTCTGTCACACTACACACATCCGAAGGTTAGGTCTAGCTTTTGGTCTCCGCGCCAATAGTCCTCAACTTCAAACCCTTTCTCCTTACAAACCCTAATTTTCCATAAATGTCTCGCCGCAGACAAAGTTACCATTTTACCCCTAGCATTAGGTCAAATAGCCGCCGCGCTCATTTTAGGGTTTCCCGCCGTGGAATCCCTAACCTAACCCTAATTACAACTTAACAATTCAACGTAGAAATTTGGAGTTTCTACACTCCATGTAGGCGTGTCCTTAAGATGCGTTTATTCCCCTTGAGACCTTGACCACAGTCAAGAAGTCTCTAACCTCCCTTTTGAGGGGAACTACAATTACTCTGATTCCACTCCCGTAAGGATACGTAGGCACAAGATGCGATGTCTTGCCGAGTAAACTTAGAATTAACCCCTTAGGTCTCTTTTCTCACTTTTAATTTCTTTGTACATATACCTTAAGCAAATGAATAAAGCAAAATAGTGAACATTTGAACAAAAGGTTCCTGTAGAGTACTACAGAAGTTTAGGGTGCTGATACCTTCCCTAAATTTAACCAACCCCCGAACCCTAGATCTTTCCCCGCATTGTGTTTACGATGCAAAATAGTTTTTCCCTCTTTTGACCTTTTCCTTCGGATAAATCAAAGAGCGGTTGTGAATTGAATTGCGATTCAAACTCATTAATAGTTTGTAATCCTATTTCCACCGCAACACATACACATACGCATGAAAGCGCTGGGGTGTAGGTGCAAGTGTCGTGAAGTGCACGATTGAATGAATATACTTTGCGATGTGAGTTGATTTTAATGGCGACTGATTGATGAGGGAAGGTCGAATTAGGGAAATGGTTGAATTAATTTTGTGAGATGGTTTTTTTTACGAAAATATCGTTATTTATATTATAGAAATGACTTTATTATAAAATTATTCTCTCTTACTTAATGTGTTATAAAATGTTTTATTTATTATTTTTAAAGGATTAATTTAAATTGAAAAAGGGAGTGCTTGATATTTATTTAAAAAAGGTTATTAAGTTTACCTAAAACTAATTAGGTGGTCGATTAGTAATTAAATTAAGAAAAAAAGGCATTAATTTAGCTTAATTTTTATAAAAAATTACATTAAGATTGAATTAATTAATTAAGAAAATGGGTTTAAAGGGGTTATCATAAAATGAGTTAATTATGAAATAGTTGGTTTCTATTATTTGTCTTATTGAATAAAATTATTTAAAATGTGACATAGGTTTTTTCTTTTTAGAAAATAAATAAAAAAGCTAGTTGTTTAATTAGTTTAAAAAGTTGGTAACAATACCTTAGTTAAATCATATTAAGTGGGTGATTAACTAGTAAAGATTAAAGATTAATTATTAGCTAAAAGAATTATTGTATGAACGATTATTTTAATAAAGGGTTTGCTTAAGGGTTATTAAGTGGGTTGATGGATGATCAGGCGTGGTTTAGTGGTGTGTGTGTGTGTGTGTGTGATATTAGATTAAGCATCAAATTACACAACTAACAAAACAAACAGAAACAGGAATTGGAACACGAAACCCTAATGCCCAGATTGGTCGTCCCTCTCATTTCTCGATCCCTCTCTCTTCCTTAATGCTCCTTCGCCTTTCAATCACCGATCCTTCTTTTTCTCGTTCCTGAAGTATAGATAGAAAACATCAAACAAATCAATGGGTTTAATAAGATTAGGGTTTTACCGAAGATTGTTGGTGTTGACGGGATCGAACGAAACGGGGCGGACTCGCGGCAACGGTAGATGATCGGAGATGGGTATTTCGTCGGAGATGGTACTCGCGGCGGTGGTTTCACTTGCTTGCCGAGATAAGTCACCTCACTCAATATTTTCGGTAGCTTTGATCTCCGTATGGGGTTTTCTTGTGTTTTTTCCTTTCTCGAGTACCCTTTTTATAGGATTTGGGGAGAATCCCTGATTTAAACATTGATCGGATTGGTTTGGGTATTTGATTTGGATTTCCTTTTTGAGGTAAATCAGATTTGAAACTTACCAATTTCGTCCAATCTCGTTTAATACCTGTTAATGGAGGTATCAAGTGTATCAATCTTGTTTAATACTTGTATTTGTCCAGATTCAATGCGTTGAGACTTTGGATTGGGTTGGAATCTTTGTGAGAATATTCCTCTAAATGTTGCTAACCTGGGTTTTCAATTTTGACAGGGGTGGATTTAGCAATGTTACTTGGGCTAAGGAGAGTTAGCGGCCCAGGAGAATCTAGCGTGAGTATTGCTTACGTTTGAGAGTTGGTGCAAGGAGCTTCACCTGGATCGTTTTGCTGATTTATCAACTATTGTTGTTGCTGGGTTAAGGCTGAGGCTGTGGAGGCATCACCAAATAGGGATATTATTGGTTGTTATGGGGTTGTGATTGTATCTCTTCTTTGGATTATCCTTTGAGCTGAAAAGGTGATCGTGAACTGGGCCATGATGTTGATGAACTGAGCCCTGCATTTGGTACTTGTGACCTTCACTTCGGTTGGGATTACCATGACTGATACCTGAACCTGATTGCATTACTTTATCCCTCTTATTCTGGTATGGCCTTGCACATTGGCTCACAGGTGTGGTTTGATGATTTCATCTGGTTGTTGATTTTTCCAGATATCTAATTTGTTTTCTGATGTGGTTTTAAACCGGGTTTCAGTTTACTCTTCATGCTTTCTGTTATGAACTTTATTAACTTCCTTTCTCTTTTCCTTTCAGCACTGATGCTGGTGCTTTGGTTGGATCCAAGCTGCCGAGGAAAGGTTATTGGTGATGATAACCCTAGGGTCTGAACCATTTGGGGTGCCATTGCTTTTTGGTTTTGGTTGCGTTGCCTTAGCGATGATGGCCTTCGGGTCTGAGCTGATATTTTGTGCGAATTTGACAATTTGTGCAATTCGGAGTTTGGTAGGGAGTTGGTAGTGGCTTCGGCCGTGGCTCTCCCAGCCGCTCGAATACTTACGCCCGATGATGAATACCCTGAGGGCTGCTTTCTTTCCATCCTCTTTATCATTTACTTTGGCTCGCGTTCGCACTTATATTCGAATTACGGACTGCTTTCTTTTTTTGTTTTGACAGGTTTCGCCGAGTTGCCGTGGTTGGTTGACGACTGATGTTGAAGAGCTTGCAGATATTGAAGAGCTCGCGGATGCTGAAGAAATGATTGCTGCTGCTGACAAATGCTTGTTGTTGATGTGTTGTTGATGATGTTCGTAGATGGTGTCGATGTTATATGAGTGCTGATGCTGTTACGTACCATTCCTGTTGCCATACACCGAGGACGCAACCGATACTGTATCCTTATCAGGTGGGCTTACTTCATTCCATATTCATGTTGTTGGAACTGCAGCTCGTCTGGTTTAGCGTGTTGTGGCTCCATCAAGTTCAGAACTTTGAGGAATTGGCGTTTTTGGATCCTCTTTGGGAGGAGTTTGGCAAGTAACTGCTGAAACAAGCTCTATTGCAAATTGACTAGCATGTACAAAATTCTCCAATGGTTTTTCTTACAAGCATTGCCGGCAATGACACTCTCCTCTATCCGCTCTTGACCGCAGTAAGGCATACATGGGCAACCAAACTAAGTGTTCAAAATCCGCATTGTGAACTGTGAGTACGGGCCGGAGATTCCTGGATAGGGTGCAATCCATGCCTGCAGCTTGACCAATAGATACATTACCGGCAACCGGACCATATTCTGCATATCTGTTATTCCGCACGAAGGTTCACATTCTTCGTGGCTTCCTTTATTTATACCCTTTATTTATACCGCTGTTGTTTGCGTCTTATCTCATGTACGCGTGATGCAGGTGGCTGGTTCTTGCTGAAATGTACTAATGCCTTCTTAGGTTCATGCTCATATACTTGGAGAAGTGGAGGCTAAAGGTGGTTTTGTACTCTATTCCGGAAACAACTCGGTGCGACCAACTTTCCATGACCAACCCTCCTTGACGTCACACAAAAGTAAACTTGCGCTTAAGGTGTAGAAAGATGGTCTAGCAAGCTCTCGATTTGGTTTTGTATGCAGAAAATCCCTTGTATGTAACAGTAGGGGGGATCCTTGTTGTGAACACATGCTTATGATGGTTTACTGAACATTAGACGCGTCGCCGGCGAGGACAATCCCATTTCTTGTTCCCTTAATGTCCTTAGCAGTATAACAGGGCCTGAATGTGATGGTTGTCTTTAATATTTTCCCAGAACTTGTATAAACATATGTAAATAACTTTGGTGCCTTAAAATAGGGTACTCTGACTGTTGGCATCATGTAATGTGTTCATGTATTTAAATGAAAAACGAGACTTGAATAGCTTGTAATAAACCGTACGAAAGTACCCAACTTGGAACCAACTTGTCCAATTAGTAGTCAAAGAGTCTTTCTGATATTCTAATTCATGTAGCCTGTATCTTTTTACTTTCAAGATATGCAACAACTGTATCTGTATGAATTTACTCGTGAGCTTGAATATGATGAATGAGATCAAACTCTTAACATGTCAATGTAGGAAACCAAATAAATTAATCTCGAGTTCAAGACCAGTTGGTGAACTTCGTTATGGGTCTTGATAAAACATGGCTCGTGTATTTTGGAATCAAGATTTGATAGGAACCAAATGCAGATTTCCTTGAACTTTTGTATTTTGTGAGCTTAGATTTCAATGATAAACCTCTAAATAAACAAGTCATTTAGAGCTTCGAAGTTTTATCAAGATACTAACTTTGAAATTCCTTGCACTATAGATCACGTGGAAATACTCCGTAACTAGGCCTCTTGAGCAATGAAGATGTCATAGTGCGATTCAAATAATCTTTTGTTAAAAATCAGCGCATTCGAGAATGAGATCCTCGTATCTTGAAAGGAAACTAAAATAGCCTGAAAGTTGATAATTCCTTTGAATCTCTGCAACAACCTTCTTCATAAAACAAAACGAACAAGTGGGTTAAACGGTTAGATATGCACAATGATCGACTATGAGGAACGCCATCTCCACTCGATATTACCACGTCTGCACAAATTGGTTAGTCGCATAAATATTGAATAAAGTCCAATAATAATAAAAACAAAAAAGAGGTGGCATCTTATGGTCAAAAATTAGGGTGCAACAGATGCCCCTATTTAAGTTACTCCTATTCGGAGATATGGAGATCGAAATCTCCGTCTCGACGAGATAGGAGGGACTTAAATACAAACATTGCACGAATTTCGGCCCTAGAGGCCACCGGATGCAAATGATATGCAATGATATGAGAATGTAAGACAGCGAATCCTGTGGTGAAATGATGCCACATGGAGAAACGACACACGGAAAAAACAGGCTCGACAAAAGGAAACCCCACGGGGACAGGAAGTAACCAACACTAGGGAATCTCCAGAAGTATAACAATACCTCACACACCGGGGATATGGTAATGGGAAAGGAGCTTCTAGTCGAGAGATATGCTTATTATCATAATGTTGTGGTTGGTAATAATCCGAATGAATTGAGTCGATGGTTCAGTTTTATTCGTATTCTTTCTTTTCTTTTCTTTTTTGTATATCTTTTCTTTTGGAACTCAACTTGAAAATGTGCAACTTCCCCTTAGCGTCACGATGATGGGTACCACGAGTTGGTCTCAAGCTTTGCAGATGGTAGAATCACTGTAGTTTGTAGATGTATATGTAAATGTCGTTGTAGATGTTGTAGTTGTGGAATTTCCCCTAGCATCATGGTATGGGAACCATGAGCTGGTCTCAGTTTCTGATGTAGAACTTCCCCGAGCATCATGATATGGGAATCATGAGCTGGTCTCGGTCCCTGATGTAGAACTTCCCCGAGCATCATGATATGGGAATCATGAGATGGTCTCGGTCCCTTCCCGAAATGATGAAAACTCGTGAGAGCACCTTCATAGGGGGTTGTAACTTTGTGGATTGTAGATGTCGTTGTAGACTGTAGATGTAGTTCGTTGTAGAACCCTGTAGATGTAGTTCGTTGTAGAACCCTGTAGGTGTAGTTTGTTGTAGAACCCTGTAGATGTAGTTCGTTGTAGAACCCTGTAGGTGTAGTTCGTCGTAGAACCTGTTGCACCCCAAAATTTGACCAACAATTATTTATCCATCAAGTGTTTGAAGGTTGATACCTTCATCAGAAAGTTCAAGAGATCCTCAGAGGAATTGGTTGAAACCAAGGTTTTGTGTCTCATAACTTGAGAGTTGTGGGTGCCATCTATCCTTGAAGGCCAAGGATTCCATCTTCAGAAGTACTTGAAGATCTTTTCTAGCTGAAGCTGGAAGTGGCCAGGGGCCAGGGTTTCATATATCTTTGATGTTGAAGTTCTACGGTGAACTCAGTATGCAGTAGTATTTGGATGTTCGTTATGGTTCTGAGGGAGAACCCCAGATCAGAGAGTGCTTGGTTAAGTCTCTCATTCCCAGCGGAGTAGTTTCAAATACGCAAGTGTACCATTTGTTTCATTTACCAGGGGTGAGCCCCAGGTCAGAGTTGTTCAGTGTTGTATTTTCCCCAGCGGCGATGCGGGGTATTTTGATTGTCCGACGGCGATGTCAGATTTAGTTCCCCAGCGGCGATGCGGGGTATTTTGATTGTCCGACGACGATGTCAGATTTAGTTCTCCAGCGGCGATGCGGGGGTATTTTGATTGTCCGACGGCGATGTCAGATTTAGTTCTCCAGTGGCGATGCGGGGTATTTTGATTGTCCGACGGCGATGTCAGATTTAGTTCTCCAGCGGCGATGCGGGGGTATTTTGATTGTCCGACGGCGATGTCAGATTTAGTTCTCCAGCGGCGATGCGGGGGTATTTTGATTGTCCGACGGCGATGTCAGATTTAGTTCTCCAGCGGCGATGCGGGGGTATTTTGATTGTCCGACGGCGATGTCAGATTTAGTTCTCCAGCGGCGATGTGGGGTATTTTGATTATCCGACGGCGATGTCAGATTTAGTTCTCCAGCGGCGATGCGGGGGTATTTTGATTGCCCGACGGCGATGTCAGGTGGTTTAGTCTTCCAGCGGTGATGTTGGGTGTTTTGGTTGCCTGAAGACGATGTCAGAAGAAGTTAACGTGGATAACTGACGACGATGTCAGATCAGTATTTCCCCAGCTAGTTTCCGTGCAGCTAGTATTGCAGTATTCAAAGATTTGTTCCCCGCGGAGTATCGTGTGCTCGTGCAGTTGGTAAATTTTCGGGTTTACCGGTATTCAACCGTCTCGCACCTTGATTGGATGAGAGCCGTTCGCTTCTCACCCAGTCAGGTTCAAGCCGTTTGAATAGGGGCAGCTGTTGCACCCCAAAATTTGACCAACAATTATTTATCCATCAAGTGTTTGAAGGTTGATACCTTCATCAGAAAGTTCAAGAGATCCTCAAAGGTATTGGTTTAAACCAAGGTTTTGTGTCTCATAGCTTGAGAGTTGTGGGTGCTCCTCAGATGATTCTGAGACTGTGAGGTTGAACTTGAAGCTTTGAGAAAGCCTATGATATGTGTTGAAAGTCATCATAAAGCCCAGAGAGGTCATTATGCAAGAATTCAGAAGATTCAGCCATGAATGGTAGAATTAGGGTTTGACTGGGTCAACCCTAGGTCAACTGAAGATTTGGAGAAGGTTGAGACCTAACCGAAGAGCCATGAGATCATGGAATGATGTATTGAGGTTCTATAAGGATGATTCCTAGACCAACTCATCATGATTGAGGAGTTTGAGAAGTTTTAAGCTAGGGTTTCTAAGGATGGACAGTGTAAAATCCCCTAGTTTGATCCCTATCTTCCAGGCAGTTTTAGCTCAAGATGTGATTGTCATCTCATCTTCCCCGCAACATGAATGTTGTAGAGCTTGTTCTTAGATTTAATTTGAGTGGTATAAGTCCTTGATAGGATTTGCAGAGCTCAAGTTATGGTTTTGACAAATTACAGGTCATCAGAGATATGTGAATCTGGGTCCTTGAAAGTCACCCAACTTGCAGACAACTTTTTCCCTAGTAGGATGATTCCTATGATCTCTTGGTCAACATGAATGTTTAAGAGCATCTTCTTAGCTTTCCAGAGAGTACTAGAAGTCCTTGATAGGATTTGTAGAACTCAAGTTATGGCTTTGACAAGCCAAGGGCATTTTGGTCATTTGGTAGTTATAGGTCATTTCAAGCATATGGCCATATCTCCTACTTCCAAGCTTCAAATGGAAAAACTTTCAACATCAAAGTTGCTTGGAATGATGTTTTAAGGCTAGTAGGGTGGTCATGAGATGTTGGAAAGGCTCATAGCAAAAAGTGATAAAAATAGCCTAAAAAAGGGACATAAGTTAATTCAAGTGAAATGGAAAATCCTAAAATCCAAGCTATAAACCCTAACCATGGCATATGATAGGTAATTTTGACTCCCAAGGGCATTTTAAGAACAAAGGTTCAGCCACAATTTTGATTTGAGGCTTAAATTTTGGAGTTGCTTTGTAAAAGTCTTACTTGCATAATGGGGTACCTAGCCAAATCAAAGAAAAGCTTCATAAACAAGGTGTTTAAGCTTTGTATCTTGTCCAAAATACCACTTAAGAAGAAAATCAAGTTAATAACTCAAGTTATAGGGTTTTTGTCATGTGGTGAGAATGGAAGTGCAAAATATCATTTCATGAAAGTTCAAGTTCCTACTAGATTGATCTAGATGATTCTAGACCCTTCTAAACACCTCTATATATTAATTACATTCTCCTTTGGTGAAAGGTTGGTGATGGTTGATGTTAATGGTGGTAGAAAAAAGAGTTTGAACCAAAACTTTCCATTTTTCAAATTGTATTGAAACTCCATTTTTCTCTTCATTACCCTTCCATATTTTCACACAAATCATCTCCATAAACATCCCTGAACATGTTCATGCTGGAGTGAGCCACCATTGTTGAAGAATTGGAGCTTTCCAAGTGAAGTTGCAAGAGAGCAAAAGGGATTGAATCTGAAGATACAAGCCATTTCCATCAAATCTTGTGCAAGAAGAGTATTGTTCATCACCTAGGGACCATTTGTGAAGATCTACAAGGATTGATTCGAAGCCTTTCAACATCCACCATTGCAAGAGGCAAGGTATGCAAAACTGTTCTTACCTCTCACTTTAGGCATGGCTAGGGTTAGTTCTTGTTGGAAAACCATTAGTGACCATTAGGTGATTAATCATGCAAAGTTATAGAGCCATTGGTGAAGATTGAAAATTGGACACGATTCTTTAATGGTCAAGAACTCATTAGATAGAGAGTATTATTTCGTTTGCTATAGCTTAGGATGATGAGTATAACATGGAGGTCATTTCTGTATAAAGAAATATGGGAAATATTGAAGTCGAAATTTGATGATATGTTGAGGGTGGTTTGTTTATCCATTCGGTTTGGAAGATAGAGTGTGTTGCAGTGGAATCTAAGATCACCATTGTGTTCAAGGAGAAAAATAGAGTGGTTTTGCTTTTTGAAGTTTTGAATTTGATTGAGAAACAAGGGAGAACGAAGGAGGGAAAGTTCATGCATGAAGTGTGTTTTCATGGAGGTTTATCAAACCCTAATGGCCAAAGGAAGAAGACGCAATGTGGACCGTCGGATTATGCGCTGAAAGTTGACTGGAAAAGATCGTCGAACGGCCAGGATTTAATCACGAAAATGGATTAGTACATCAGCATGGGCCTCACACGAATTACTCTCCCCACCCCCCATATTCTTGGCCCAATTGATTTTTAACTAGATGATATTGCTTTTCATACCCCATGATGAATTTCTCATATTATATTTTCTCCAAATTTCTTTAAACTTCAAAAAATCATATAAAAATGAAAAAATCATTATTTTTTAATGAAACTTTTTTTTCCAATTTTCATTTTCTGTCTAGAAAAATATAAAATCATAAAATAGCCATTTTATTTCAGTTTTATATTTTTTGTGCATTTATACTTTTAATTGCTTTTTTAATTCTTTTAGTTGGTATACTAATTTGTAGAATTTAATTAGGATAGCTCCCTTAGGATTTTGAGTTCATTTTTTTTAGGATAATTAGATGAATGGTTTAGGGTCCCCCTGAATTAATTTCATAATTTTGTGATAATTTTAGGGTAGTTTTAATTAGGTAGTTCTAAGTAGTATAGAATTTGATTAAAACTTTAGTATAGGTCGATAACAATTTTAGATTTAGGTTTTATAGGGCAATTTAGTCTATGGGGAATATATGGGACTTAAGGGTAGTTATGCAGGGTCCCCTAGCATTTATATTAGGATTAAATAGAATAATATACTATTTTTGGTTGATTTTTGAATTGAATGATTGTTTGTATGGCCTTTAGGGCAAGTTTTGTTTAGTTTGCTTTGCTTTGGAGTTTCCCTTTGGTTTGAGGAGCTTGGCATCTCTTTGTGGAGCATGATGGAGCATACTAGAAAATTGGAAGAGGCATGGAGGAGCTTGAGGAGATTGTTCTTCTTCTTTTTGTTTTGTTTTAGGGATAGGATTAGGAAGAGCTTAGATGCAGATCATTTCTTTCTTAAACATGGATAGTATTCTTCACATCCATTCCTCCCTGTGATTCAAAGTCCTTCCAGGGTATACACCTCTCTCCTTTGGAGGGATTAGTGCTATACCCAGGAGGTAGAACTTTTGAGGGAACCCTTCATTTGATATTGAACCCTTATAGGTCACCTTTGGTGATCAAATAGGCAGTTCAATATCCCCCAGCTTATCCAGTAGTGATTTTTCTCTGTTTGATTTGTCTTGAGAGCTGTCAGAGCCTGAGCATGAAGACGAAGACTTCGTTGAAGATTATTGAAGAGGATGAATCCTTGAAGACTGCCATTCCAGCTGAAGCTTGAAGAGCATGGAGATCAAGTTGATACTTGAAGATCCCTGAAGATGGTGAAGCCTGAAGGTGGAGCTGATCAAGAAGCTAAAGCTTAAGGGGAGAAGATGAGTTGAAACTCATGTTGTAGGGTTGATACCTGGAAAGCAGTTGATGATTGAAGTTTGAAGACTGAGTTGCTGCTGGAGGAGCTGAAGCTTTCTTCTGTTTTTCTTTTCTGTATTATGTGTTTTGCTTGATTTGTCTGTTGCATTAGAATAAGTTCATCTAGAATAAGTAGAATCTAGGAGCATGATTGCATTAGAGGTTGAGTTGCTCCCTCTGCTTGCATTGTTATTGTGTGGCTTTGCTTGCGGGTATTCTGTAGAGCCTAGCTCCCTTGCCCATGTGGTTTGTTTGCCTGATGGCATTTCATTTCTTTTATCTGTATGATTGCAGTTTTACTGTTTATTGCTTGATAGCATGTTGTTTATTTTTCAGTATGATTACTGTTATTTCATGACTGGCTTGAGGTTGAGACGAGCTTGTGGAGGCTGAAGCCCCACACACATTTCCTCCCTCACTTGCATTGCATGCATTTTACTGTTAAGCTGATGCTTTGTCTGTTTTGGTGTATCATTGACATGATCCCTTAGGACTCTCATTTCCTTTGATAAGGATTTGATGATAGACTTTTAGGTTGAAACCTATGCATGACAACATCTAGGAGTTCCCTGTTCAAACCTCAACCATAGGATGAATCCATGGCATGACAACAGTAGGACTTGATAGTCTCCCTCCTAGTTGGGCCTGTTCTCTTCTCATCTCAAAACAGTTTAAAATACAGTAATCATGAATGATTTCTTTCGTACGTTACGAGCCTTAAGCTATCTGAGAAAGGATTGTGGGAGAGTTTCTTTTCCATAGTCTGGATGTTTAGTATGGTACCCTTTGGGTGACATGCGACGCATTCACTCTCAGGTCATAGTCTCTAGTGCGGTTGAAATCGCAAACACAATAAAAAAACGCTTCTTTCAAAACAGGAAATAAACCGTAGTTTCCCGAACTACGTGAGCTCTGATCTCTCATACCTGTTGAGAGTACGTAGGCACAAGATGGCGATGTCTTGGCGAGCTACCTTCCCCCACAACCCTTCGTAGGCCGAACTACGTTGACTCTGATTTCTCATTCTCTGATGAGAATACGTAGGCATAAAGTGCGACGCTTTGCCGAGTCATTTTTCTCTTCTTTTTCAGCTAGCCTTGATAGGTAGATAGAATAAAACCAACCCGTCCAAGTAAACAAACAAGCGAGGATCCCGTCGAGTACGACGGACGTGAGGGGTGCTAATACCTTCCCCTTGCGTAACCGACTCCCGAACCCAGACAATGGTTGCGATGACCTTGTCTTACCCTTATTCGTCAGGTTTTTCCGATCGTTTCCTTTCCCGCTCTGAGGGATAAATAACGAAAGGTGGCGACTCTTCTGTCATGCCGGCACCTTATTTTCGCGCAAGCGACAGCTGGCGACTCTGCTGGGGACATCTTCAAGATCTTCCCTATGCATTTGGGATCCAACGTCCCTTAAGAGAGTCAATCCTACCGTTTGTGTGTTTACTTGTTGGGTTTATTTATCGCATTTTATTTCTCGCACTTTATTTCCCGCATTTTATTTTCAGTATAATATGATTATTTGTGCTGTTGTGGGATGAGAGTTCTGATGAGTGAGAAGCCAGACCCAGGCTTGAGTGCACCATAGAATTAGAGTGGAAATTAGTGGGCGCGTGCTTGCTTTGCAGGCACTAGTGTCTCATGAAATCCACGCTCAGACGAGGTTCATCCGGTTGGCTTCACTTTCAACCCTTTGGGTTGAGACGGTTGCTGGTTTGGTGGATTGTCAACTCTGGGGACCGATCATTTGTGATTCAGCTAAGTGAGGCCTCTTCAAGACTTGATGATGCCACTCCTTCTGGGAATCGTATCGTCAGTTTTGAAAGTCTGTGACGCTGATGAACGCATAGGATGCCGTACCTTGAGTCAGTTTAGGTCCATGCCTGTGAGTGGGATTGGGTTTATTGCAGGAAACCTTGACCTTCAGACTACCTGGTTTTCTTGACAGTGAATCAGTTACGTTGGTACCAGGGTTTCTCGGTTGCAGATTTGTCTGTTCTTGATAGAGCAGGTTTGATCAGAGTATTGTCATCAGTTGTTTGTCCTTGATAGAGCAGATTATTGGGGTCTGAAGATCTCATCAGCAGATGTTGTTTGTTCTTGATAGAGCAGATTTTTGGGGTCTAAAGATCTCATCAGCAGATGTTGTTTGTTCTTGATAGAGCAGATTTGGAGTGGGGTCTGAAGATCTCATCAGTAGCTGTATATTTGTTCTTGATAGGGCAGATTTTTGATTTGGGGTCTGAAGACTTCATCAGCAGATATTTCTTGATTACACATCCGGGGTCCTTATTATCAAACATTTGTTCTCGACAGAGCAGAATTTTGATCCTATGTATATGGTCCTATCAGATGGTTGTTCTTAGCAGATCAGATCAGTGGTCTTACACCGGGGTTTTCTTCTCATCAGTGATTGTTGATACCGAATCTCCACAGCAGCTATCTGGATATATTATTGCATGCCTGCATTTTACATTAGTTTGCATGTTCATTTGCATTCCATTAACGTGTGTCTGTGTTGCAGGTACCATTTCCCCGATCCAGGATTTCTCGCCTCCTATTGTATTCTTATGGCCTCTCTCAGGAAGTCTGTTGCGTACAAGTTCCCGACCCCTGATGTGTCAAAGTTGACTGGTTTGATAGCTCTAGCAGGTGATTCTGTGAAGGATGGGTTCAGGAAGTCTTATGGCAGGTTGCTCAGTCTGGTTTGCAAACCTTCTATGTATGAGTTGAATGGGTTATATGCCCTGTTGCAGTTCTATGACCCTCCGCTGAGGTGTTTCACTTTTCAGGACTTCGTTCTCGCGCCGACGCTGGAAGAGTATGCTGACTTGTTGGGTGTGCCTATCAAAAGGCAGGTGCCTTTTATCCACATGGATGCTGAGCCTGATCTGGCTGGTTTAGCTTCTTCACTTCATTTGGACGCCTCTGAGTTAGTAGTGACGAGTTGGAACAAGGTTCCTGGGTTCTCCTTGCAGTTTCTGGTAGCTAAGGCTCAGCAGTGTGCTAAGGACAGATGTTGGGACGCATTCAATGCCATCCTCGCTTTATGCATATATGGCATTATCATGTTCCCCAACATGCCTGATTTCGTAGACTTTGATGCATTTCACATCTTCGCCTCAGGGAATCCAGTCCCTACTTTGATCGGAGATGTCTATCACTCAGTGCACTACAAGAATGAGAACCGGAGAGGGAAGAATGTCTCATGCTGCGTACCGTTGCTGTTCAAGTGGTTTGATAGTCATTTGCCCAAGAGGGGTTCTTTCGTCTTGTCTGCAGCCACAACTGAGTGGCCTGAGCGTCTGATGAGTTTGTCTGCAGAAGATATCGACTGGTTCAACAGAGACAGGTTAGGTACCGAGGTGATCTTCAGTTGTAGTGGGTTTCCTAATGTACCTCTGATAGGTAGGAAGGGTTGCATCAACTACAATCCGTCGTTGCTAGTTCGTCAGTTCGCATATGCTTTGAGGACTCCGCCGAAGGAGGAAGAGGTACAGGAATCTCTGTACCTCACGGGTACTCTAGAGGGGGATTTGTTGTCGAAGCTTCAGCGCGCGTGGAACAGTATCAGTAAGAGAGGAAAGCCTTTGTTGGTAAAGAGCAACAGTCAAGCCTATCCTCCTTATTCAGCTTGGATCAGAGCCAGAGCCAACGCTATAGGGATGCCCTTTCCTCATGCCAGACCAGAGAGTCCTCCACCAATCGAAGAGCCTACTACTGTGTCCATTCATCAGCATAACCAGGTACTAGCTGAGCGGGATGAGCTGAAGCGGGCGAACGCAGAACTGGAGAAAGAGTTAGCTCAGCTTTGAAGTGAGAGGAACGAAGCCGTGCATGCTTTCAAAAAGCAAACAGAGTCGGTGAACCAACTGGGTGCAGACCTGGCAAAGCAGATTGCTGATCGGGAACGCTTGGGTCAGGACTTCAGGGCTGTTAATGATGTACTAGCTACGAAGAAGCAGCATTTGGACGAGGCATATCGGAGGATATCTAAGTTCGACCAGCATTGGAAGACTTCCCTGGCCACCAGGAAGGAACGAGAGGACAAGCTGATGCTGCAGATCTCTAAACTGGAAGCCAAGGTAAAGGACAGTAAGCGAAGGTTTGATGAAGAAACCGCCCGCAGGTACACCGCCGAAGGCCAACTCAACAAAGCCCTTGCCAACCTAAAGGAGCATGGGAAAGTTCAGTTCAGGGGCTTCAGTATACCATTGTGCAGAGGGAACTACTCGTCGAGGGGTTGCTCACTTTGCCGGATCATCCGGAGACGAAGGAGTTATTAGCAGAGTATCGTGCCCGTGGCCGTACTTGACTAGTTGTAGTCCTTTTGTTTTGATCTTTGCTGTATGCTGACCATCACCAGACTTGTTGGCTGAGGTCACGCTGTTGATTTGTTTTGTACTCGCTGATGCTATGTACTGCCTTGATAGGCTTTCCATATATATATGAGATTGATGTTTCCATGATTGGGCTCGGACTTCTTCTTCTTATTATTATTATTATCAACACTGGCACTAAGGCACTAGGATCGGGGGAAATCTCCCAAGCACACAGACACACGCATGCATCTGCATGAAGCATTTGCATGGCGTACATTTTTTTGCTTTTCCTAACCTTTAATGTTTACAGGTTTTTCAGGTTCACAGATTCCAAGCTGCTTCCGGTCTCCAGGATTGATCAGAGACTCATTCACCATTACTCAACTCGAGCTAATCAGACAAGGATCATGGATCAGGTGCAGTCAGATGTTCAAGAGCTCCGTGAACGGATGGATCGTTTTATGGAACTGATGCAGGTGGTCGCTAATGGTCAGGACCAGCTCCAGACTTTGGTTCAACCTCTAATCTCCAGGGTTGATAGTAACGGCATACTTCATGGCGGGGCTGTGCCCACTCCTCCTCCAGTTGATACTCCGCAGAATGTTGTTCCTGTTGCCGGGGGCAACGGCAGTGCTAATGGCAATGTGATGGCCAATATCAGACTCAATGCGACAGGCGTCGGCAATGGTAGTCTGGGAGCTAATGTCAACATCGGGCCGGTCAACGGCAATGCTGGCGTCGGAAATCTGTTGGTGCCTCAACCGTGGCTTGAGGATCATCAGGATGATGTGTTTTCTCAAAGGGGTGCGGAAGCAGAGCTGAATGCTGAAGCGCGACTCAGGTTCAAAGCGCTGGAAGACAAAATGAGAGATATTGAGAATCAGAATGCATTGGGCGTTGATATGTCCAAGCTGGGGTTAATTGCTGATTTCAGGGTACCTCCTAAGTTCAAGGTGCCTGTCTTTGAGAAATATAAGGGCACTACTTGCCCTCGTGTCCACCTTCGATCTTACTATAGAAAGATGTCCTCCTATTCCGACGATGAGAAGTTGCTGATGCACTTCTTCCAAGATAGTCTTTCTGGTCCATCCCTCGAGTGGTATATGGGCTTGGAGCCTACTACCGTGCGCACCTGGAAAGATCTCGCTGAAGCGTTTGTCCTCCACTATCAGTACAATAGCGACTTGGCCCCCAACCGAGTCCAGCTCCAGAACCTCCCGCAGAGAAATAATGAAGGCTTTAAGGAATACGCCCAGCGGTGGCGTGAGTTGGCTGCTCGGGTTCAACCGCCGATGGTTGAGCGCGAGCTCGTGCAGATGTTTGTGGCTACCCTTCCTGGGATCTACTATGAAAAGCTAGTCAGTGGCATGTCGGGGACGTTCTCGGCTCTCATCACCATGGGCGAGCACGTCGAGAATGGTATAAAGATCGGAAAAATTCAAGGTGAATCATCCTCAGCTGGAGGAGGTGGAAAGAAACCTTATGCTGGTAAGCGAAGAGAAGGAGATGCGAGCGCTGTCACCAACGCTCGGAGAAAGGGCAAAGGCCCTCAGCAGCAGATAGCCAGTATAAATATCCCAGCGGCTCCGCAGCAGCAGCCGCAGCAACAGAATCAACAGGGATATAGAAAATACCAGAATCGGGCTCCTTTGGCAAACCGTCACTTCGAAGCACCTCCCATGTCGTATGCGCAACTTTTGCAGACTTTGCTTCAGCTTCAGTTAGTTCAGAAGAGGACGTTGGCTCCCTTGACAGGGGCACCACCACCGGGGTACGATGCAAATGCCACTTGCAATTTCCATACAGGGGCACCAGGCCATACGATTGAGTACTGCAAAGCCTTTAAGCACAAGGTGCAGGACCTGGTGGACGCCAAGATTATCAACTTTTCCGACAATGTGCCCAATGTCACCAAAAACCCTATGCCTCATCATAGGGGAGGCGGAGTGAATGCCATTGTCGAAGAAGAGAGCGCAGATCTGTTGACTGATGTCAAAGACTTAAAGACGCCGCTTAGTTTCGTCAAAGCTAAGTTGTTGAAGAAGGGGTTCTTTCCAGGATGCGGAGAGTTATGCATGGCTTGTGCTACACATCCTGATGGGTGTGAGCAGCTGGTAGAAGGTATCCAAAGTCTGATGTCTGAGGGTATTTTGCAGTTCAGCCGGAGAGTTGAAAGTGTATCAGGAGAGGTTGTGTTGAAGCAGGCCGATGAAGTCGCCACCATCACCATTCCTCGTCAACCTATTACCATTTCTGCGCCCCGACCGCCTACCATCACTATTACAAAGCTGGGCCGATCCCATTCGAGAGCACTAACGCCGTTCCGTGGCATTATGGCGCCGAAGTCTATTGCAATGGTCAGAAGTTAGAGTTGGAGCCTTATGGGTCGACTGTGCAGAATCTCGCAGGAGTCAGTGGTATTACTCGAAGCGGAAGAGTGTTTGCACCGACAGAGGTTGTGGCAGAGAAAGTGGTCAGAGCTGATGCTGCCGATAAGGGTAAAGGCAGAGCCGTCGAAGAGGTCCCTTGTAGGGCGGAGAAAGATTTGCTTGTCAAAGATGCTGAGGAGTTCATGCGGTTAATCAAAAAGAGCGACTACAAGATTGTAGACCATCTTCATCAGACGCCGTCAAAGATTTCTATTCTCAACTTGTTGCTGTGTTCTGAAGCGCACCGCAACGCGTTACTGAAGGTATTGAACGCTGCCTACGTACCGCAAGAGATATTCGTGAATCAGCTAGAAGAGGTGGTAGCCCATGTTAATGCTGGCAATGGGCTAGGTTTCACAGATTTAGAGCTGACTCCTAAAGGGAGAGATCACAACAGCGCCTTGCACGTCTCGATAGAGTGCAGGGGCACAATCATGTCGCATGTCCTGGTGGACACGGGTTCGTCGCTTAACGTGCTTCCAAAGAAGGCACTAATGAAGTTGGACACTCGTGGATTGCTTTACACGCCCAGTGATCTGGTGGTGAAAGCATTTGACGGAACTAAGCGCCACATTTTCGGAGAGTTGACCCTGCCGATTCAAGTTGGCCCGGAGACGTTCGATACGGTTTTTTATATCATGGATATCATGCCTGCCTACAGTTGCCTCTTAGGTCGGCCATGGATCCATGTTGCTGGTGCCGTGACGTCCACGCTGCATCAAAAGCTCAAATATGCTGTCGGGGGAAGCATAGTAACCGTCTGTGGTGAGGAGGACATTATGGTGAGCCACTTGTCATCCTTTAAGTATGTTGAAATGGATGGCGAAATTCATGAAACTCTCTGCCAAGCATTTGAAGCCGTCAAGGTGAAAGAGGTAGCTCCTGTCGTCACAGAGAAGCAAGAGATGAATCTCTCCTCGTTCAGAGAAGCTCGGGCCGTCGTCGAAGCCGGTTCCACCCCAGGCTAGGGGCATGTTTCGGAGATATCGATCAAGCAGGATAAGTTTGGACTAGGGTATTCTCCTGAAGCTGAAGCTTCATCTTCTTCGTCTAGCAGTTCGTCTCGTGGTAAGGGGCCGATCTTATTTACCAGTGGCGGAGTGATCTTCGAAAGCATCAACGCAGCGTCTGAGGACAGCGGGGATAGCGATTGTGATCTTGACGCTTGGATTCAGCCAAGCAAGTCGGGCGAGCGCCTCAACAATTGGACCATCAAGGAGATTATCCAGCTGACAAGTGAAGAGTAATGATTTACTTTTTACAATCTTTGTACAACCCTATGTCCTACCCGGGGCATAGTGGTTTTATTGTCAGGGCCTTGTTGGATTATGTACATGCATTTTGTTAATAAATCAAAGGCGTTTTCTTCGTACTCAAATATTGTGTTCTCTGTTATTCCTGTTTTATGTTTATTTTGAAAAACAGTAAAATGGCAACGGGGTTTGTGCTAACCTGCATATTCTTGTTTTAAACTTAACCCTTGTTATTGCAGGATCCACATAACAGACGACATCGACTCTGGACCCTCTACGGCTCACTACGACTTCGATTGCCCGATCTATCAAGCCGAAGATGAGATTGATGAAGACGAAGACCTTCCGGAAGAGTTGGCCCGCTTGTTGAGACAAGAGGAAAAGGTTATTCTGCCTCATGAGGAAGATATTGAGATCGTAAATCTGGGTTCTGAAGAGCTCGTCAGAAATGTCAGAGTAGAGGCTGCGCTGCAGAATGATGTCAAGCATAGACTGGTCGAGATGCTTCGAGAGTATAGTGACGTCTTTGCTTGGACATACGAAGATATGCCCGGACTTGACACAGACATCGTGGTTCATCGCTTGCCGTTGCGAGAAGATTGCCCTCCAGTCAAGCAGAAGCTTAGGAGGACGAGACCAGATATGGCTGTAAAAATCAAAGAAGAAGTCCAGAAGCAGTTGGACGCAGGATTTCTAGCCGTTACCACTTACCCTCCGTGGGTTGCCAACATAGTGCCTGTACCGAAGAAGGACGGTAAGGTACGCATGTGCGTCGATTATCAGGATTTGAATAGGGCGAGCCCTAAGGATGATTTCCCGTTGCCTCATATCAATGTGTTGGTCGACAACACAGCCCAGTTCTCTGTGTTTTCGTTCATGGATGGCTTCTCCGGTTACAATCAGATTAAGATGGCACCGGAGGACATGGAGAAAACAACGTTTATCACCCCCTGGGGAACATTTTGCTATAAGGTAATGCCCTTCGGTCTGAAGAACGCAGGGGCCACTTACCAGCGAGCAATGGTAACTTTGTTTCATGATATGATTCATCATGAGATCGAGGTCTATGTTGATGACATGATTGCAAAGTCCCAAACAGAGGAAGAGCATCTGGTCAACTTATTGAAGCTTTTTGAGAGGCTTAGGAAGTTCAGGCTGAGGCTGAACCCTAGCAAGTGCACTTTCGGAGTGCGGTCCAGAAAGTTATTGGGGTTTATCGTTAGTGAACGAGGTATCGAAGTATATCCTGCGAAAATAAAAGCTATTCAAGAAATGCCAGCGCCGAAAACAGAAAAAGAAGTTCGTGGTTTCTTGGGCCGAATAAACTACATTGCAAGGTTTATCTCTCAGCTCACGGCCACTTGTGAACCGATGTTCAAACTTTTAAAGAAAGATCAGGCGATTACTTGGAATGAGGATTGCCAGAAGGCATTTGACAAAATAAAGCAGTATCTTCAAGAACCTCCAATCTTGATACCCCCAGTGGCTGGACGACCATTAATCATGTACCTGACGGTTCTGGAGAATAGTATGGGGTGTGTTCTCGGTCAGCATGACGAGACGGGCAGAAAAGAGCATGCCCTTTATTATTTGAGTAAAAAGTTCACTGAGTGTGAATCTCGTTACTCAATGCTGGAGAAGACGTGTTGTGCATTAGCTTGGGCTGCCAAACGTCTACGACAGTACATGCTCAATCACACCACTATGCTAATTTCGAAGATGGATCCGATCAAGTATGTCTTCGAGAAGCAGGCTCTTTCGGGCAGGATTGCCAGATGGCAAATGGTGTTAACGGAATATGATATTCAGTACGTCTCCCAGAAAGCCATTAAGGGAAGCGTATTGTCTGATTACCTTGCCGAGCAGCCGATCGAGGATTACCAGCCGATGAAGTTTGAATTCCCTGACGAGGATATTATGTTTCTCAAAGCGAAGGATTGTGATGAGCCATTGCCCGGTGAGGGGCCAGATAGGAAATCTCGGTGGGAGTTGATATTCGACGGAGCGTTTAATTCCTATGGAAGTGGTATCGGGGCTATCATCACGACTCCTCACGGATCCCACATCCCGTTTACTGCGAGACTGACGTTTCCAGTTACCAATAATGAGGCGGAGTACGAAGCATGTATTATGGGTCTAGAAGAGGCAATTGATTTGAGAATCAAGAATCTAGACGTATATGGTGATTCGGCGCTTGTGATCAATCAAATTAAAGGGGAGTGGGAAACTCGTCAAGCGAATTTGGTACCGTACATGAATTATGCCAGGAGGCTGCTTCCGTTCTTCGATCGAGTGGAACTTCATCATGTACCCAGGGCTGAAAATCAGATGGCTGATGCCTTAGCCACGTTGGCTTCAATGTATAAGGTCAATTTTTGGAAAGAGGCTCCAAGAATTGTGCTTTCGCGTCTTGATAGACCGGCATTTGTCTTTGCAATCGAGGATGCCGCCGACAACAATCCATGGTTCCACGACATCCAGACCTTCCTTATGACTAAGGAGTATCCTGCGGGTGCGTCAACCCAGGATAAGAAGACTCTGAGGAGGCTGTCTGGAAACTTTTACCTCAATCCTGATGGAGTGTTGTATAAGAGAAACCACGATCTCGTGCTACTCAGATGTGTAGATGAGAAAGAGGCAAGTATGCTCATGGAAGAAGTCCATGAGGGCACATTTGGTACGCACGCCGGCGGGCATGCCATGACGAGAAAGATCCTGAGAGCAGGATATTACTGGCTAACTATGGAGTCGGATTGCTTCAGATTCGCGAAGAAATGTCATAAATGCCAGATTTATGCTGATAAAGTTCATGTGCCGCCGTGCCCATTGAATGTCATATCCTCCCCTTGGCCGTTCTCCATGTGGGGCATCGACATGATAGGCAAGATCGAGCCCACTGCATCCAATGGTCATCGTTTCATTCTGATAGCTATCGACTACTTCACCAAATGGGTGGAGGCAGCCTCGTACGCTAATGTGACCAAGCAGGTGGTAGCTAAATTCATAAAGAGGGACATCATCTGTCGTTACGGAGTTCCCGAGCGGATCATTACTGATGATGGTTCGAATTTGAATAACAAGATGATGAAGGAGCTGTGCCAGAGCTTCAAGATTGAACACCACAACTCATCTCCTTACCGGCCGAAGATGAATGGCGCCGTCGAAGCCGCCAACAAGAACATAAAGAAAATTGTTCAGAAGATGGTTGTGACGTACAAAGATTGGCACGAGATGCTGCCGTTTGCCTTGCACGGTTATCGTACGACGGTGCGTACGTCGACCGGGGAAACTCCTTTCTCCTTGGTGTACGGTATGGAAGTTGTCCTATCGTTAGAAGTGGAGATCCCTTCTTTGCGAGTGTTGGTTGATGTGAAACTCGACGAGGCAGAATGGATTATGAATCGTTTGAACCAACTCAGCCTGATGGACGAGAAGAGGTTAGCATCGATTGCATTTGGTCGTCTGTACCAAAGCCGAATGAAGAAAGCTTATGATAAGAAGGCGCGTCCTAGAAGCTTTCAGACGGGTGATCTCGTCCTGAAGAAGATTCTTCCGCCACACTCCGATCACCGGGGCAAGTGGACTCCGAATTACGAAGGGCCGTATGTCATCAGCAAGGTCTTCTCGGGAGGAGCTTTGTTGTTATCCACGATGGATGGTGAAGATTTTGCATCCCCGGTGAACGCGGACGTAGTTAAAAAATACTTTGCTTGAAAGAGACCCGCTGGACAAAAAAAAGAAAGAGTCCAGGCAAAAAAGGGGCATCCCGGCGAAACAAAAACAGAATAAAAGGTTCGGGCAAAAATTAGGGATATATTGAAAAAATGTACACCCGCGAAGTCGAAAACCTACACTGGGCGGCTTCGGCAAAAAAGGGTATCCCGGTGAACTGAAAACCCGTAAAGGGCGGTTCACGCAAAAGTTAGGGATTTGAATAAGCAAATGACTGTGTTCCGCGTATGGACTTTCATTGTTTAATGGTGTGGAGGACCTGAGGGCCGTTTATCTGAATCAATCTCTTCCAAAGCTGAAGCGTCGGAGAAGTATCGAAGTCGAGTGGGTCTTAGAGGGATCAACTCATGGTGTTCGTCTACGCCTCGTTGCCGACATTTGTATATACTGATGTATATTTATGTTTTATTTTTGCGCGGCTTCCTTATTCCAGGAGCTTGCCTCTGTTGTAAAACATTTTTTGCCCATTCAGGGGTTCACCATCAATAAAATGCATGTTATTCAGCAATTCTGTTTGCCTGTTTAGCATTTATTTGTTTTGTTTGCGAAAGAAAACGCCGATGTTTTTGATAAAATGCGCATACATAAACTTACGGGCCTAGGCCCATTGATTATTGAAACAATTAATTACCTGAATATTGTCACGAGATAATAACCTTGATAGGCCCCTTTGAGGAGGGTATCTTGTCTGTTTGTTTGTGTTGTTGCAGGTGTAGCACCTTCCAGACGGTGCGCCGTGCGCATCCCCGAAGCAGGGCGAGTCCTCCTTCTCCGGCAGAGTTCAGTAGTCTCTCCTCCGCAGAGTCTGAATGCGAGGCCGTGAGCATTGATATGTCTCCCCAGGCAGAGAGGATTCTCTTCCCCAAGCAGACGCATCCTGAAGGAACGTCACCTCATCCGCTGAGTCGCGCGCCGAAGCTCGTATTCGTCCCCAGCACCGGGTCATAAGTGCAGATTTTGTAGAAATGTTCGGCTGCCGAAGCTCGTGTTGTCCCAGTAAAGTCGCCGAAGCAGGTGTCTTCCCCAGCACCGGGTCACAAGTGCAGGATTCGTAGGAAATTATTCATACGCCGAAGTATGCAGTAACTGATGGTGCCAGACTGAAGTCTCCAGCGGAATTGAGATTCCCCACCAGAGTCATACTCTCTCCTGAAGCCTGATTATTCCCTCTTCCCCAGTAGAGTGTTGGAACAGCTGATGTTGTATTCCCCTGCAGAGTTGTGCTCTCCCCCGAAGTCGGATGACTCCTTCTTCCCCAGCGGAATTGAAATTCCTCATCAGAGTCGTACTCTCCAGCGAAGTAGAATAATTTCTCTCTCCCCGGCTGAGTCCGCAGACCCCAGGAGAGCCTAATCCTTGGTAGCAGTAGGGACCATGTGTGGTTTTCCCTAGCAAAGTGTTGAACATCCGATGCGGTATTTCCCCAGAGTCGCACTCTCTCCAGTGAAGCAGAATGATTTCTCCTTCCCCAGCCAAGTTTGCAGATATCCAAGAGAGCCGAGTCCTTGGAAGTTGATCAGACCATGATTGGTTTCCCCCAGTGGAGTGTTGAGCAGCTGAAGTTGTTTCCCCACAGAGTTATTACCCCCAGAAAAGTAGCCATGGCGGCCACGCAGTTTATTCACGCGATTGGTATCGCTTTCCTTCAGCAGGTCCAGGTTCTCGTAGAGCTTCGTTCCTCTGCAGTAATCAACTGAAGTTGTTTTCCCTGCAGCAGTCAACTGAAGATCATTTCCCCAGACAGAGTCCAATTGATATTGGCGTGTCCACGCTCTCCTCAGCAGGATGATTCCTCTATCTGAGTAGTCTTTTCTCCTTGACAGGAGGATTTCCCCCTCGGTATTTATTTTGCTGACGGGATTGCATCATTGTGCATGATTGCATAGCATTTGCCATAAACGCATAGCATTTCCACCGTGTGGGGCATGGCGCCGAAGCATATGCATCATAAACATGATCTAGGTTGTTACCGTTCTTGTTTTACAGGTGTTTCGCCGAAGGATCAGTTGCTCGGGATGATTCCTGACATTCTCCCCAACGAAGTCGCTCGCTTAAGATGATTTTTGAGATCCCCAACGAAGTCTTCAGTTCAAGATGATTCTCGAATCCCTCATCAGGGCCGTTTGCTTAAGATAATCCTTAAGACCCCAGCGCAGTCTCCAGAGTTGGTTACTCAAATTGATACTTGGAGTCTCCAGCTAAGATCGCCCAGGATGGTTCCTGAAGCCCCAAGAGAGTCGAGTCCTTGGAAGCTGCTCAAGCCGCGATCGGTTTGTCCCTAACAAGAGTTTCCCAGGATGATTCCTGGAATCCCCAACGGAGTGGAGGTCTTTTCCCCAGCAGGTGGTTGGCACTTCCCCAGCAGCAGGCAGGTAGATTGATATCCCAACCGAGCACAGCCATGAGTGGCAGATGAAATGTTTCCCCAAGCAGATCCTGAAGGATTGTCCAGCAAACAGAAGTTTGTTTATCCCCGTGGGTTTGAAGACTTAATGACGTGAGTGTCTTGTAGCCTGAAGGCTATGTTCCCCAGAAGGGTCGTTTCCCAGAGAGCCGTTCAGGGCATTTATCGCTTTCCCTATGCAGAGTATAGCAGAGGATAGTGTGTTGATCAGCCTGATGTGCTGTGTTCTCCGGAGGAGTCCGTCATCCTCAAGTGTAAGTCCAGTTGAGATGGGCAGAAAATGCAGTTCCCTTGAAGGGTAGCTCTTCCTCAGCAGAGTGGTTACTCTCCCCAAGAGGATGATTCCACTTCCCAGCATTTATTTTGCTGGGGGCATTTCCTTGCATGATCGCATAACATTTACTCAAAAGCGTAGCATTCCGTTTCGCACGGAGCATTATGCTCATTTTTCCAGCATTTGCATATGAAGCATGAACCAGGTGGTTACCTTGTTCTCGAGCAGAAGTACTTGCTCCCCAGTAAAGTTTGTAGGAATCGTCTGAGTGAGCTCTTTCGTTATTCCCCAGCAGTTGTTGAAGTCGTTTGAGTGAACTCTCTCGCTATTCCTCAGCAAAAGTCTACAAGGTTGTTTGGATGAACCATTCTCCCTTTTCCCCAGTGAGTTCGCAGGATTGTTTGGGTGAACCCTCATTCCTCTATCCCCAACAGAGGTGTTAATCTGATGGTTATTTCTGGTGACCCGGTGTTTGCTTTTATTTAGCAACGACTTAACAGGATGTCAAGAGAATAGCAGCGTGATATGTTTGCTCCAACAGTGATGTCTAATCTGAAGATTGACTTCGTAAACGCCTGAAGGTGATATCAGAAGGTTCCTGTGGATTCAGGTTTCCTTGTTGATGAATCAACGTTTGTCTGAAGACAAGGTTCAAAAGTTTGTAGATACAGCTTTTGTATGCAAGGTGATCCGTGTTGGCCTGAAGACCAAGTCAGTTGTCCTGAGGTGATGATTGATTGCGATCAAGTGAATTGTGGTTTTCCCGACTAATGTCGAGGCCTGAAGGCTATGGTACCACATTGACTAGCGGTTTTTCCCGACTGAAGTCGAGGCCTGAGGGATATGGTATAACCGGACTAGTGTTTCTTCTGACTGAAGTCGAAGATGTTTCTCCGGCTGAAGCGGAGTTTGCCTGAAGGCAAAGTGTTTGAATCCCCACAGAGTCATGAATGGCTCAGGATACCACTTCTCTGACTGAAGTCACAGATTTCCCAAGCTGAAGCGAAGGTGCCTGAAGGCAAGGTTATCCCCAAAGTCATGAATGACTTAGGATTCATTTTTCGGACTGAAGGCCGAAGTATATCCCTGACTGAAGTCACGGATACTCTATAGCAGAGGCGGAGTTGCCTGAAGGCAGATCCATGTATCCTTGAAGGCCAAGGATCATTTTCTTCAGACTGAAGTCGAAGATACCTTCTGCAGAGTTGCCGACGGGCAAGGTTTACATCCTTGAAGGCCAAGGATGCTTATCTTCAGAAGTACTTGAAGATCTTTTCTAGCTGAAGTTGGAATTGCCGACGGGCAAGGTTTATATCCTTGAAGGCCAAGGATGCTTATCTTCAGAAGAACTTGAAGATTCTCCAGCGGATCTGGAGTGGCCAGGGGCCAGGGTTTCATCTATCTTCAGAAGAACTTGAAGATCCTCCAGCGGATCTGGAGTGGCCAGGGGCCAGGGTTTCATCTATCCTTGAAGGCCAAGGATTCCATCTTCAGAAGTACTTGAAGATCTTTTCTAGCTGAAGCTGGAAGTGGCCAGGGTTTCATATATCTTTGATGTTGAAGTTCTACGGTGAACTCAGTATGCAGTAGTATTTGGATGTTCGTTATGGTTCTGAGGGAGAACCCCAGATCAGAGAGTGCTTGGTTAAGTCTCTCATTCCCAGCGGAGTAGTTTCAAATACGCAAGTGTACCATTTGTTTCATTTACCAGGGGTGAGCCCCAGGTCAGAGTTGCTCAGTGTTGTATTTTCCCCAGCGGCGATGCGGGGTATTTTGATTGTCCGACGGCGATGTCAGATTTAGTTCCCCAGCGACGATGCGGGGTATTTTGATTGTCCGACGGTGATGTCAGATTTAGTTCTCCAGCGGCGATGCGGGGGTATTTTGATTGTCCGACGGCGATGTCAGATTTAGTTCTCCAGCGGCGATGCGGGGTATTTTGATTGTCCAACGACGATGTCAGATTTAGTTCTCCAGCGGCGATGCGGGGGTATTTTGATTGTCCGACGGCGATGTCAGATTTAGTTCTCTAGCGGCGATGCGGGGGTATTTTGATTGTCCGACGGCGATGTCAGATTTAGTTCTCCAGCGGCGATGCGGGGGTATTTTGATTGTCCGACGGCGATGTCAGATTTAGTTCTCCAGCGGCGATGCGGGGTATTTTGATTGTCCGACGGCGATGTCAGATTTAGTTCTCCAGCGGCGATGCGGGGGTATTTTGATTGCCCGACAGTGATGTCAGGTGGTTTAGTCTTCCAGCGGTGATGTTGGATGTTTTGGTTGCCTGAAGACGATGTCAGAAGAAGTTAACGTGGATAACTGACGACGATGTCAGATCAGTATTTCCCCAGCTAGTTGCCGTGCAGCTAGTATTACAGTATTCGAAGATTTGTTCCCCGCGGAGTATCGTGTGCTCGTGCAGTTGGCAAATTTTTGGGTTTACCGGTATTCAACCGTCTCGCACCTTGATTGGATGAGAGTCGTTCGCTTCTCACCCAGTCAGGTTCAAGCCGTTTGAATAGGGGCAGCTGTTGCACCCCAAAATTTGACCAACAATTATTTATCCATCAAGTGTTTGAAGGTTGATACCTTCATCAGAAAGTTCAAGAGATCCTCAGAGGAATTGGTTGAAACCAAGGTTTTGTGTCTCATAGCTTGAGAGTTGTGGGTGCTCCTCAGATGATTCTGAGACTGTGAGGTTGAACTTGAAGCTTTGAGAAAGCCTATGAGATGTCTTGAAATTCATCATAAAGCCCAGAGAGGTCATTATGCAAGAATTCAGAAGATTCAGCCATGAATGGTAGAATTAGGGTTTGACTGGGTCAACCCTAGGTCAACTGAAGATTTGGAGAAGGTTGAGACCTAACCGAAGAGCCATGAGATCATGGAATGATGTATTGAGGTTCTATAAGGATGCTTCCTAGACCAACTCATCATGATTGAGGAGTTTGAGAAGTTTTAAGCTAGGGTTTCTAAGGATGGACAGTGTAAAATCCCCTAGTTTGATCCCTATCTTCCAGGCAGTTTTAGCTCAAGATGTGATTGTCATCTCATCTTCCCCATAACATGAATGTTGTAGAGCTTGTTCTTAGATTTAATTTGAGTGGAATAAGTCCTTGATAGGATTTGCAGAGCTCAAGTTATGGTTTTGACAAATTACAGGTCATCAGAGATATGTGAATCTGGGTCCTTGAAAGTCACCCAACTTGCAGACAACTTTTGCCCTAGTAGGATGATTCCTATGATCTCTTGGTCAACATGAATGTTTAAGAGCATCTTCTTAGCTTTCCAGAGAGTACTATAAGTCCTTGATATGATTTGTAGAACTCAAGTTATGGCTTTGACAAGCCAAGGGCATTTTGGTCATTTGGCAGTTATAGGTCATTTCAAGCATATGGCCATATCTCCTACTTCCAAGCTTCAAATGGAAAAACTTTCAACATCAAAGTTGCTTATAATGATGTTTTAAGGCTAGTAGGGTGGTCATGAGATGTTGGAAAGGCTCATAGCAAAAACTGATAAAAATGGCCTAAAAAAGGGACATAAGTTAATTCAAGTGAAATGGAAAATCCTAAAATCCAAGCTATAAACCCTAACCATGGCATATGATAGGTCATTTTGACTCCCAAGGTCATTTTAAGAACAATGGTTCAGCCACAATTTTGATTTGAGGCTTAAATTTTGGAGTTGCTTTGTAAAAGTCTTACTTGCATAATGGGGTACCTAGCCAAATCAAAGAAAAGCTTCATAAACAAGGTGCTTAAGCTTTGTATCTTGTCCAAAATACCACTTAAGGATAAAATCAAGTTAATAACTCAAGTTATAGGGTTTTTGTCATGTGGTGAGAATGGAAGTGCAAAATATCATTTCATGAAAGTTCAAGTTCCTACTAGATTGATCTAGATGATTCTAGACCCTTCTAAACACCTCTATATATTGATTACATTTTCCATTGGTGAAAGGTTGGTGATGGTTGATGTTAATGGTGGTAGAAAAAAGAGTTTGAACCAAAACTTTCCATTTTGCAAATTGTATTGAAACTCCATTTTTCTCTTCATTACCCTTCCATATTTTCACACAAATCATCTCCATAAACATCCCTGAACATGTTCATGCTGGAGTGAGCCACCATTGTTGAAGAATTGGAGCTTTCCAAGTGAAGTTGCAAGAGAGCAAAAGGGATTGAATCTGAAGATACAAGCCATTTCCATCAAATCTTGTGCAAGAAGAGTATTGTTCATCACCTAGGGACCATTTGTGAAGATCTACAAGGATTGATTCGAAGCCTTTCAACATCCACCATTGCAAGAGGCAAGGTATGCAAAACTGTTCTTACCTCTCACTTTAGGCATGGCTAGGGTTAGTTCTTATTGGAAAACCATTAGTGACCATTAGGTGATTAATCATGCAAAGTTATAGAGCCATTGGTGAAGATTGAAAATTGGACACGATTCTTTAATGGTCAAGAACTTATTGGATAGAGAGTATTATTTCGTGTGCTATAGCTTAGGATGATGAGCATAACATGGAGGTCATTTATGTATAAAGAAAGATGGGAAATATTGAAGTCGAAATTTGATGATATGTTGAGGGTGGTTTGTTTATCCATTCGGTTTGGAAGATAGAGTGTGTTGCAGTGGAATCTAAGATCACCATTGTGTTCAGGGAGAAAAATAGAGTGGTTTTGCTTTTTGAAGTTTTGAATTTGATTGAGAAATAAGGGAGAACGAAGGAGGGAAAGTTCATGCATGAAGTGTGTTTTCATGGAGGTTTATCAAACCCTAATGGCCAAAGGAAGAAGACGCAATGTGGACCGTCGGATTATGCGCTGAAAGTTGACTGGAAAAGATCGTCGAACGGCCAGGATTTAATCACGAAAATGGATTAGTACATCAGCATGGGCCTCACACGAATTACTCTCCCCACCCCCCATATTCTTGGCCCAATTGATTTTTAACTAGATGATATTGCTTTTCATACCCCATGATGAATTTCTCATATTATATTTTCTCCAAATTTCTTTAAACTTCAAAAAATCATATAAAAATGAAAAAATCATTATTTTTTAATGAAACTTTTTTTCCCAATTTTCATTTTCTGTCTAGAAAAATATAAAATCATAAAATAGCCATTTTATTTCAGTTTTATATTTTTTGTGCATTTATACTTTTAATTGCTTTTTTAATTCTTTTAGTTGGTATACTAATTTGTAGAATTTAATTAGGATAGCTCCCTTAGGATTTTGAGTTCATTTTTTTTAGGATAATTAGATGAATGGTTTAGGGTCCCCCTGAATTAATTTCATAATTTTGTGATAATTTTTAGGGTAGTTTTAATTAGGTAGTTCTAAGTAGTATAGAATTTGATTAAAACTTTAGTATAGGTCGATAACAATTTTAGATTTAGGTTTTATAGGGCAATTTAGTCTATGGGGAATATATGGGACTTAAGGGTAGTTATGTAGGGTCCCCTAGCATTTATATTAGGATTAAATAGAATAATATACTATTTTTGGTTTATTTTTGAATTGAATGATTGTTTGTATGGCCTTTAGGGCAAGTTTTGTTTAGTTTGCTTTGCTTTGGAGTTTCCCTTTGGTTTGAGGAGCTTGGCATCTCTTTGTGGAGCATGATGGAGCCTACTAGAAAATTGGAAGAGGCATGGAGGAGCTTGAGGAGCTTGTTCTTCTTCTTTTTGTTTTGTTTTAGGGATAGGATTAGGAAGAGCTTAGATGTAGATCATTTCTTTCTTAAACATGGATAGTATTCTTCACATCCATTCCTCCCTGTGATTCAAAGTCCTTCCAGGGTATACACCTCTCTCCTTTGGAGGGATTAGTGCTATACCCAGGAGGTAGAACTTTTGAGGGAACCCTTCATTTGATATTGAACCCTTATAGGTCACCTTTGGTGATCAAATAGGCAGCTCAATATCCCCCAGCTTATCCAGTAGTGATTTTTCTCTGTTTGATTTGTCTTGAGAGCTGTCAGAGCCTGAGCATGAAGATGAAGACTTCGTTGAAGATTATTGAAGAGGATGAATCCTTGAAGACTGTCATTCCAGCTGAAGCTTGAAGAGCATGGAGATCAAGTTGATACTTGAAGATCCCTGAAGATGGTGAAGCCTGAAGGTGGAGCTGATCAAGAAGCTGAAGCTTAAGGGGAGAAGATGAGTTGAAACTCATGTTGTAGGGTTGATACCTGGAAAGCAGTTGATGATTGAAGTTTGAAGACTGAGTTGCTGCTGGAGGAGCTGAGGCTTTCTTCTGTTTTTCTTTTCTGTATTGTGTGTTTTGCTTGATTTGTCTGTTGCATTAGAATAAGTTCATCTAGAATAAGTAGAATCTAGGAGCATGATTGCATTAGAGGTTGAGTTGCTCCCTCTGCTTGCATTGTTATTGCGTGGCTTTGCTTGCGGGTATTCGGTAGAGCCTAGCTCCCTTGCCCATGTGGTTTGTTTGCCTGATGGCATTTCATTTCTTTTATCTGTATGATTGCAGTTTACTGTTTATTGCTTGATAGCATGTTGTTTATTTTTCAGTATGATTACTGTTATTTCATGACTGGCTTGAGGTTGAGACGAGCTTGTGGAGGCTGAAGCCCCACAGACATTTCCTCCCTCACTTGCATTGCATGCATTTTACTGTTAAGCTGATGCTTTGTCTGTTTTGGTGTATCATTGACATGATCCCTTAGGACTCTCATTTCCTTTGATAAGGATTTGATGATAGACTTTTAGGTTGAAACCTATGCATGACAACATCTAGGAGTTCCCTGTTCAAACCTCAACCATAGGATGAATCCATGGCATGACAACAGTAGGACTTGATAGTCTCCCTCCTAGTTGGGCCTGTTCTCTTCTCATCTCAAAACAGTTTAAAATACAGTAATCATGAATGATTTCTTTCGTACGTTACGAGCCTTAAGCTATCTGAGAAAGGATTGTGGGAGAGTTTCTTTTCCATAGTCTGGATGTTTAGTATGGTACCCTTTGGGTGACATGCGACGCATTCACTCTCAGGTCATAGTCTCTAGTGCAGTTGAAATCGCAAACACAATAAAAAACACTTCTTTCAAAACAGGAAATAAACCGTAGTTTCCCGAACTACGTGAGCTCTGATCTCTCATACCTGTTGAGAGTACGTAGGCACAAGATGGCGATGTCTTGGCGAGCTACCTTCCCCCACAACCCTTCGTAGGCCGAACTACGTTGACTCTGATTTCTCATTCTCTGATGAGAATACGTAGGCATAAAGTGCGACGCTTTGCCGAGTCATTTTTCTCTTCTTTTTCAGCCAGCCTTGATAGGTAGATAGAATAAAACCAACCCGTCCAAGTAAACAAACAAGCGAGGATCCCGTCGAGTATGACGAACGTGAGGGGTGCTAATACCTTCCCCTTGCGTAACCGACTCCCGAACCCAGACAATGGTTGCGATGACCTTGTCTTACCCTTATTCGTCAGGTTTTTCCGATCGTTTCCTTTCTCGCTCTGAGGGATAAATAACGAAAGGTGGCGACTCTTCTGTCATGCCGGCACCTTATTTTCGCGCAAGCGACAGAACCCTGTAGGTGTAGTTCGTTGTAGAACCCTGTAAATGTAGTTCGTTGTAGAACCCTGTAAATGTAGTTGTAAAGTTTCACCGGGGATCTTCAGAAGAGATGTGAGCCGGTTGAATTGTGATGTATGTCTTCTCAAGTACGAAGACTATTGTGGAAAACTCCTTTGACTTCCCTGGGGAGATGCCTTTTGACGGAAGTAAATTTGTGATGAACCTACTGGGGAAGTTATTCTTGGGGGAAAATGTCTGTAACTGTCTAAATGTTGAAGGATCCACTGAGGATAGATGATCTGTCTTATGAAAAATTGTCATCCTGTCGTTTTGAATAAGATCCCAGTCAAAACGAGTTGCTCAAATAAAGAGATTGATGTTTGATAAAATCTTGTGATGCTATTGGTGAAGAGATGTCTGTCTTTAGGAATATTCTTCTTGGGGAACAGGGTGCAAAATAAATGCACACTTAATCTGTTCTTAAAGGTTGGAGATGTCCATGATGTGATTGCCAAAGACCGAAGTTCGATTCGGGAAGTAGCCGAAAAGAAGTTGTCAAGCAAGACTTGTCCAATGAGGTATGAACTCAAATGGAACTGTACTAAAATAACCGTCTTCCATGAGGGTTGAACTTCATGGGGAAAATGAAACATTGTGCTCTTTTGCCTAGGGACGCATCTAATTGGAAGGATAAGACACACCCAAACACCTAGGGATAACTACAGTCAAAGCGGTAGAATAAAACACATATAAGGAATGCGAACAATGCACATGCCATGTTGTCTACTTATATGCTATGCGTATGCCGACGAATTGGGAGAAACGAAGTAAATGTATCAAACGAGAGGGTACTCAAGCAAAATCTCCACAGATCCCTTATCGCCTGTGAAGGCAGTCCTCAAACAGAGGCGACCTTCGTGTATGGATAAGATAAATCCTCTTGCCCCGGAGAGGCACATAACATTGTTATTTTTCCTCGGACGAAATAAACGTCCCCAGTCATCCTTTTGTTATTCATATATCAAGTAGAACAAATTTTGAAAAGGTTTAAATCAATTCAGATTTTGCTATCAAGAATACAGCTTTATGGTAAGTGAAAAAAAACTTTTTATTGAACGGTGGTCAGTGGAAAAAAAAAGCGTGACCCGATGTTACAGTGTTGGAAAATAATAGCGATTACATAAAGGGAATAATGTCCTGCTTCTCCTAAACAAAGTACTTCTTGACAGCGTCCGTATTCACGGGGCGAGTGATCTCTTCTCCATCCATTGTTGCTAACATCAAAGCGCCTCCTGTCAAAACCCTTTTTACTACGTATGGTCCATCATAATTCGGGGCCCATTTTCCTCTGATGTCAGTGAGGAAAGATTGGATCTTCTTGAGCATAAGGTCACCTTTCTTAAATACCCAGGGTCGAACCTTCTTGTCAAATGCTTTCTTCATCTTCTGCTGATACAACTGCCCGTGGCATAGCGCGGCCATCCTTTTTTCTTCGATTAAGTTCAACTGATCATACCTATTTTGACACCACTCTGCTTCTGATAATTTTGCCTCTACCAAAATTCTCATAGAAGGAATCTCAACTTCTACTGGGAGTACTGCTTCCATACCGTAAACAAGTGAAAATGGAGTTGCCCCTGTCGAAGTGTGTACCATCATACGATATCCATGTAAGGCAAATGGGAGCATTTCGTGCCAATCTTTGTAAGTAACGACCATCTTCTGAATGATCTTCTTGATATTTTTGTTGGCGGCTTCAACAGCCCTGTTCATCTTTGGTCTGTAAGGGGAAGAGTTATGATGCTCAACCATGAATTCTTCACACAACTCCTTCATCATCCTGTTATTCAAATTGGAACCGTTGTCTGTAATGATTCTGTTTGGCACACCATATCGGCAAATGAGCTGATTTTTGATGAATTTAACAACCACATGTCGGGTTACATTAGCATAGGAAGCCACCTCGACCCACTTGGTAAAATAATCAATGGCTACTAAGATGAATCGGTGTCCATTAGACGCTTTCGGCTCTATCATTCCAATCATATCAATTCCCCACATGGAGAATGGCCACGGTGATGAGATAACATTCAACAAAGTCGGAGGCACGTGAATTTTATCTGCGTAAATCTGGAACTTGTGACACTTTCTAGCAAACTTGTAACAATCTGATTCCATTGTGATCCAATAATAACCAGCCCTTAAAAGCTTCTTAGCCATAGCATGTCTGTTGGCATGCGTGCCAAAAGACCCTTCGTGAATTTCCGACATTAACATATCTGCTTCTTGCTTGTCAACACATCTCAGCAAGACCATGTCAAAATTCCGTTTGTATAAAACATTGTTACTCAGAAGAAAATTTTCAGCCAACCTTCTCAAAGTTTTCTTGTCTTTGTTGGAAGCTCCCAAAGGATATTCTTGAGTTCTGAGAAACACTTTGATGTCATGGTACCAGGGTTTGCCATCTTCAACTTCTTCGACAGCGAAGATGTAGGCGGGTCTGTCAAGATGTTTTACTTCAATCCGAGGACACTCGTTCCAAAAGTTTACCACAATCATCGAGGCCAAAGTTGCCAATGCGTCTGCCATTCTGTTCTCATCACGAGGGATATGATGAAATTCAACCCGGTCAAAGAATGGTAACAATCTTCTAGCATAATCCCTGTATGGGACCAAATTATCATGTCGAGTTATCCATTCTCCAGTAATTTGGTTGATTACTACTGCAGAATCACCAAACACATCTAAATTCTTAATTCTTAAATCGATTGCTTCTTCGAGACCCATAATACATGTCTCATACTCAGCTTCATTATTAGTACACTGGAATGCTAATCTGGAGGTAAATGGGAAATGGGTCCCTTGAGGAGTCACAATAACGGCACATATCCCTTTTCCATGAACGTTGACAGCTCCATCAAAAATTAAACCCCATTGAGAACCTGGCTCCGGTCCTTCACCATGTACGGGTTCTTCACAATATTTCATCTTTAAGAACATAACATCTTCATCAGGAAAGTCATCGTTTGAGGGTTGATTATCCAAAATGGGCTGGTGAGCCAGATGATCAGCCAAAACACTTCCCCTAACAGCTTTCTGAGTATGGTACTCGATATCATACTCGGACAATAACATCTGCCATCTAGCAATTCTCTCAGTCAAAACGGGCTTCTCAAAAATATACTTGATAGGATCCATCTTTGAAACTAACCAAGTAGTATGGTTCAACATATACCGGCGCAAACGCTTGGCGGCCCACGCTAGAGCGCAACAAGTCTTCTCTAATATAGTGTATCTGGTTTCACAATCAGTAAATTTCTTGCTCAGGTAATAAGTGACATGATCTTGCTTTCCCGTTTCATCTCGCTGACCGAGTACACAACCCATTGAATCCTCTAAAACAGACAAATACATAATCAAAGGACGCCCTTCAACCGGTGGTATCAGGATAGGCAGTTCGAGCAAATATTCTTTGATACTATCAAAAGCCTTTGACAATCTTCAGTCCAAACGTACCCTTGTTCTTTCCTCAGGAGCTTGAAAATAAGTTTACATGTAGCAGTCATGTTGGATATAAACCTGGATATGTAGTTCAAACGTCCTAAGAATCCTCTGACTTGTTTCTCCGTGGCGGGAGCTGGAATTTCCCGGATAGCTTTCACTTTGTCAGGGTCCACTTCAATCCCTCTTTGGCTGACAATAAAACCCAATAGTTTCCCTGATCGTACTCCAAATGTGCACTTGTTGGGGTTCAAACGAAGCTTGTATTCCCTCAAACGACCAAACAGCTTAGCCAGGTGTTTAACATGATCATCTTCGGTTTTCGACTTAGCTATCATATCATCCACATACACCTCAATCTCTTTGTGCATCATATCGTGGAACAAAGTAGTCATAGCTCTCTGATATGTTGCCCCTGCATTCTTTAATCCAAATGGCATAACTTTGTAACAAAAGGTGCCCCAGGGTGTTATGAATGACGTCTTCTCTCGGTCCTCGGGAGCCATTCTAATTTGGTTGTAACCTGAAAAACCATCCATGAAGGAGAAAACCTCATATCTTGCAGTACTGTCCACCAAGATGTCAATGTGAGGTAATGGGAAATCATCTTTCGGGCTGGCTTTATTCAAATCCCTGTAATCTACACACATGCGAACCTTACCATCCTTCTTCGGAACGGGTACAATGTTAGCCAACCATAGTGGATACTCGGCAGTAACAAGGAAACCTGCATCAATTTGTTTCTGTACTTCTTCCTTAATCTTTAGAGCCATATCAGGTCGAGTCCTTCTGAGCTTTTGTTTTAACGGCGGGCATTCTGGCTTCAAAGGTAAATGATGTTCAACTATATCTGTGTCCAATCCTGGCATATCCTGATATGACCAAGCAAACACATCAACAAACTCTCCGAGCAGATCAATCAGCTGTTTCTTCACGTCGGGTTTGAGCAGAGCTCCAACTTTCACTTCTCTACGAATTTCTTCTGATCCCAAGTTGATTACTTCCATCTGCTCTAGATGGGGTTGGATAGCTTTTTCCTCTTTCTCGAGCAATCTGGAAATTTCTTCTGGGATATCATTCTCTTCGTCCTCAGATTCGTACACAGGAAACTCAAAATTCGGAGAAGGAAGTGGATCATTATTCCCAGGTTGTAATTTATGTGGCAATTTAGATATATGAATAGCGGTAGGGGCTTCAACTGCACTCCAATTTCTGACTACAACGCCTGGGGTCACAAAGTCTGGGACGTCCTCATCTGGATCCTCCTCGGTGACGGCATAAACTCCAAAGGTATAGTCAAATTCATCCGACACGTAACCTGGATCTTCCATATAGGGCTCATAGTCTTCGTAAGGAATGGAGGACCTTGCAGAACCGTCTGATATGTAGCCCTCGAGTTCATCTTCTAACACAGCATTAACCTGAGGATGATGGACGATCCCTCCACTACGGAACACTTCACTGATCAGCGGAAACCCTTGATTCTTGGTGCCTTGTTGAGCAGAACTGCTGGTGAAACCGAGACCCTCCTTGTTTTTGTTCTCTGGCAAAGACAACACCTTTCCCCACATTGTTTGGTGACCATTGTTCACTACTCGTTGCGCGTCTTTAAATGATGACATGGATGCCTAAGATCTCTGAGCACCTTCACCCACAATGGACAAGGCTTGGAATTGCGTGCCAATTTCTTCTTCAGCCTCGACATATGAGAATGATGACAAGTGACTCACCACCAAAGCTCTTTCTCCACAAACCGTAACTACTTTCCCCTCGAAAACATATTTCAGTTTTTGATGCAGGGTAGAAGTAACTGCTCCAGCTTCATGTATCCATGGCCTCCCTAGCAAACAGCTATAGGCGGCACGGGATCATAAAAGTCTGTAGTCCAATAGTCATGGGCAAATCAACCTCACCAATTACTGTTTTCCTTGACCCATCGAAAGCTTTGACAATGACGCGACTTGGCCTCATCGGTGGTCCCTGATACGACAGCTTAGATAGAGTAGTTCTAGGCATTACATTTAGAGATGATCCAGTATCAACCAGTACACTGGACAGAGAGTCGTTTCCACAGTTTACAGAAATGTGTAGAGCCATGTTATGTTTCCTTCCTTCTTCTGGGAGATCATCTTCATTAAAACCCAGATTATCACATGAGGTAATACTGCCAATAATGTTATCAAATTACTCCATAGTCACATCCTGCTCGACATAGGCTTGTTCCAAAATCTTCTGAAGTGCTTCTCTATGAGCCTCAGAACTCATCAGCAATTGTAGCACAGAAATCTTCGACGGGGTTTGCAAAAGCTGATCTGCAACCTTATACTCGCTTCTCTTGATTATTTTCAAACATTCATCAGAGTTGGATAAATTAGACCCACCAGATTTCCCCACGGTTGGGTCTCTTGAGCTTGATGGTTCGAACAAAACTTCTTTTTCTTTCGGTGGCACAGTCGGGTAGACTCGACCGCTCCTTGTCACTCTACTGACATCTGCAATATTGACTACTGAGGATATAGTGGGCAAAGGTACCTCTTTCCCATCCTCCAACATAGTAGCATTGTATCTGTAAGGGATGGCTTTACTAGAGGTATAAGGGATAGGTCCAGGCACATTGATCACTAAAGGAGTAACGGTTGGCTTCCTGCTATTATAAACGATCTCTATACGTTCCACTTCCTTAAAGTGGGGCACGATGACACAAACCTCTTCAGCCTCTTTATTGGAAACTTCTTGACCATCACTTTCCAAACAATCTTCAATCATATTGACAGAGGGCGAGCCATGTGGTGGTAATGGATTCTTCTGTACATTAGGGTCGGAATCCCTAAAAGACAAGATTCCGTTTTTTATGAGCCTCTGAACATCCATCTTCAAACCGAAACAACTCTCAATATCATGTCCTGGAGCACCTTGATGGTAAGGACAAGACTTGTCAGCTCTATAAGAAGGGGGGATTTGCGGGAGCCAGAGGTGGAGCTCTCGTCTGAATGTGACCCTTTTTAATCAAAGCGGGGAATAAATCAGCATATGTCATTGGAATCGGATCAAAATTTATTTTTTTGTATACACGACCTTGATAGCTGGATGGCCGATCTTACTGAGGGTACCGTGGACTTTGCTGAAGTTGGGGTTGCTGAGTAACGGGAGACTGAGGTTGCTGATAGGGTTGCGGAGACTGTAGCTGATAAGCCGGAGCATTAAACACTGGCGATACCGCCGCGACTTGGTGTGGTGGCATATACCTCTTTCTGAATTGTCCCTTTTGAATAGCATTCATACCTTGTTCCTTTTTCTTCACAAAACTGCTCCCATACCTCTTAGGAGTGCTTTCTTCTTTGGTCAATCTTCCCTCGCGAACACCTTCTTCTAAACGCATTCCCATGTTGACCATTTCAGTAAAGTCACTGGGCACGCTGGTTACCATCTTCTTATAAAAGAAAGGACCCAGAGTCTTCAGAAAAATTTTGGTCATCTCTTTTTCTTCTAAGGGTGGTGTGACTTGTGCGGCCAACTCGCGCCAACGCTGAGCATATTCTTTGAAGTTCTCCTTATCCTTCTGTGCCATTGCTCTCAATTGATCTCGGTCGGGCGCCATGTCCACATTGTACTTATACTGCTTGACAAAGGCTTCTCCCAGATCATTGAAAGTTCGGATTTTCGTACTGTCCAACCCCATATACCACTTGAGTGTGGCGCCTGTCAAACTGTCTTAGAAATAGTGAATGAGTAATTGATCATTATCAGTTTGGGCAGACATCTTCCTAGCGTACATAATGAGATGACTCTGAGGGCAGGTATTCCCCTTGTACTTCTCAAAATCGGGGACTTTGAACTTCGGTGGGACCTTAACGTTTGGAACCAAGCACAGCTCAGAAGCACTCTTACCAAATAAGTCCTTTCCACGAAGGGCTCTCAATTCCTTTTGTATTTCAGAAAATTGGTCTTGGAATCCATCCATCTTCTCTTCTAAACCCACGGTTTCGGTTAGCGACCCATGTAAAATTGGTTCATCCAGAATATACGGAACAGCGTTCACATGCGGAGATGCGGTAGTCATCACAGCAGAAACAACAGGAGCAGCTTGAACAGTGGTCACAACAGGGGTCTTAGACACAGGCGGACGGTAACCAGCCGGAGTAAAATAAGGAGGCATCCCCCACGGGAAACCTTGAGGCATACTGTAAGATACTTCAGCAACAGAAGACACCACTGGGATCGGTGTTGGTGTCACTTCGGATACGACAGTCCTTGGAACTTCTTGGTTGTTGATCGAGATTTGACTGGACAAAGCTTCCACTAGGCCATTCAACTTCTCCAAACTCTCTTTCATACTTGCAACTTCATCACGGAGTACCCTGTTCTCTTGCTCTAGTTGATCCATCTTCTGACGTTGACTAGCTCGAGTGTTGTATCGGTGATTCAGCTTGTTCTGCGGAGATGAAGCAAGAGTGAGACCCTGGAATGCAAATGATGTTATGCTTATGTAAAATGCAAATGAGTATGAAATTTTCAAGAGAACTCAAATTATTTTGGTATTGTAACCTTGGAGGAAAACTTATTTTATTTTGATGATTGAAGCATTACAAAAACGGAGTACTCTTTCAAGAGTTTATTACATTGAATCAAAAGCAAAAGAGAAGCTCGGAGATCTACTCCTCATGCTCCTTCTGTGCGCGAAGTTCTCCCTCTAGGTGACTGATGCGCTCTTGCAATTCGGCCTTCTCTCTGATGAGTCGGTCGACACACTCTTTCCAAACCATAGTATTTGGGGGAAGATCATCACTGGTGACAACACTTGAAGAGGTGTGAGAGGAAAATAAATCCTCTCGCGCCTTTCTTTTCCTTGCGAGTTCAACCTCTGGCAGCCTCTGGGACTTTTCTTTCTCTACCTTGAGTATGAAAAACTTGTTCCTCCAAGCGGCTTTCAATTTTCGAGCTTCATCTAAAGCAGCCTTCAATTGATCTACTTCACTCACGTCAAACCAATCTGGATCGTGAAAGGCTAACACCATAGGCTCATGGAAAGGGAACGGCATCTTGAGGTCGAGAGCTCTTGCTCGTACCCAATGTAGGTATTTTTCAGAGACAGTGCAATTGGGGTATCCTAAAGCAGCTTTTCCTTCTTTATTGATGTATTCCCATGAATAAATTATGACGGTCTTCAGGTCTGGGTCTTCTCCTTCTTTGAGAAAGATCCCTTCTAACAGAGTCTGGTTGGGTACTTCAATCATGGGATGCCCTAATTGGAGACGGGCCAGCGCAGGGTTATAGCTTATGCATCCTTCTCTCGCAATAAGTGATATGTTAGTAAATCCTCTGATGCTATGGATCATATATATACCTCCATAGGTGGGGTCATACCACACAATGTCAGAGTGAGTAAGGGCCATAACTATCTCAGACCAACGGGGCGATTCTTCCTCTTCCCAAATAGACGGGTGCCGAGTCAAACGAGCGATGAACCATGAATACAACAGAGCGGTGCAACAGATGATATATCCTCCTCCTTCAGCATTCTTCGAGTGGATTGAAAAGTATGTGTCAGCGAGTAAAGTAGGAACGGGATTCTTAAGTATGAACAGTTTAATTGCATCCATGTCAACAAAATCATCGATCTTTGGGAACCAGAAAATCCCATAAACCAATAGGGCAAAGGTGGCTTCCATGATAAGGACTTCCTTTCTTTCAGCATGGTAGCGAACTTTTTTAATCAAAAAGTCAGAAGGGAATCCAAGGACTCCTTCCTTGGTGGTTAGGTGCGCTTGCACGTCTGCCAAACTGAGATGAGTGGCATTGGCAATTTCTTGATGACTGGGTGTGTCTTCCTGGCCAGTGAATATGGGACGGGCCGTTACAGGCATCCTCAGGAAATCAGAATACTCTTCCAATGTCGGCATCAACTGGTAATCTGGAAAAGTGAAGCAGTGGTACAACGGATCGTAAAATTGAACGAGGGTCTCCAACAACCCTTCCTTTATCTTGAGTTCGAGGAAACGGAAGACTTCTCCGTATTCTGCCGCGAAGGCGTAACGATTCTCGATTAGATCAGCTAGCTCTCTCAAGCTTTCAATGTTAGGGCTCTGAAAAGTGTACTCCAAGGCTTCTCTTTTGAAATCCATGGTTACAATACCTGAGAAATAAACTTGAGTTTCTTGAAATGAATAAAAGAAAGAATGTAATACAGTATGAGCAGGACTTCATGTGATCCTAGCTATTTATAAGCATTGTAGTAAAAGAAAACGTTTTTATTTAATTTTGCAACGGAATACAAATAATTTCTTTTAAAAGTCCCAAATAAAAGCTAATAAAGACACTAAAGAAGTTTCGAGTTCTGCTGCTTGAGCTGCTCCTCTAGTTGCATCTTCTCACGGATAAGGTTGTCCACAATCAATTTCCAAATAGTGCATTGTGGGTCGGAGAAAAATAAATCCTCCATGACCTTCCTCTTCTTGCAGGGGAGTAACTCCTCGTCCTTTAATTGTAGCCGTTTCTGAAGTTCATCCCTCTCCTTTTGAAGTTCAGCATTCTGCTTCTGACAATCATCATTTTCTGCCACTGCTACATGGTACTTGTTCTTCCAGGATTCCAGCTCATGTTGAGACTTCCTTAAGGATACTTCCAACTTCTCGGCTTCAGACATAAAGACATAAGTGGGCTCCCTTCTTGGAGGCATGGGGTCTTGACGAGAGTAAGGCATCCTTAACTTGGTCGCCCTGTCTCTTACCCACTGGAGATACGGTTCTAGCGACACACAATTAGGCTTTCCTAGACTTCTCTTCCCCTTTTTGTGTACATTACGCCATGCATTTAAAATCTTTCCTCGAAGTTCCATATCATTTTTGAAGAATATACCCTCTACTTGAACACTCTTGGGAGGTTCCTTCAACGGGTATCCCAACTGTCGACAAGCTAAAACAGGATTGTAGCCGATTCCTCCATCAAAGCTGAGCAACGGTACATTAGCAAAGTCACCACAACTATCAATGATTAATACTCCATCATACGATCGGTTGTACCAATCAATGTCGGAATGGGTCAATGCCATAACTCTTGGAGACCAAAGCTCTTTGCCAATATTTGTAAAAGAGCTAGACTTCGGCAAGTGTGAAATAAACCACTTGTAAAGTAAAGGTACACAGCAAGTAATCATCCCTCCACCTCGAAGGTTTCGGAGATGTATAGAGTGATATGCATTTCCCAACAGAGTTGGCACTGGGTTTTTCTTCATAAAGATCTTGAATGCTTTGAGATCGATGAAACCTTCAAAACTCGGAAATAAAAACAACCCATAAACAAGCAAAGAAAAAAGTGCCTCAAACGGAGCCTTATTAGAATAATCAGCATAGAATGAAGCCTTCTCGACTAGGAAACCTGTCTTTAAACCAAGAACTCCATCCTTAGTAACTAGGTTGGTTTTGACGTCAGATACCTTTAAACGGAGGGCTTTAGCAATCTCTTTCTCATCAGGGTCCTTTTCCAAGAAGGGAAAAGGAGATTCTTCTAGGACAGGTAGGCCAACCAAAAAGGAATACTCTTCCAACGTAGGTAGCCACTGAAAATCTGGAAAGGTGAAACAATGGTAAAGAGGATCATAGAACTGTAGTAGAGTGGCAAGAAGTCCTTCCTTCACTGAGCAACCCAACAAAGATATCAGTTTCCCATATTTGTTCTTGAATTCCTCTTGATCTTTGATGAAACCCCACAACTTCTTTAGGTCATCCAATTTGGGACTCTTAAAAGTATATTTCACAGTACGTCTTTCATTTGAAGTCATAGTGACCTACAATGTTCATAAACGAAAGTGAATCCCATGAAGTCCAATGCAGAATGATGTTATATGAATGCAGCAAACACAAGTATTCACATAAGGACACAAAGATAAACAAACAAAGGGCACCCTAGGTTTGCAACGAGCATGGAGTAAAGGTGTACCCTTCCCAAAGGTTTAAGGACTAAAGGTTGTTGGTACCTGCAGAACAAGGTTCTAATGGGACTTAGAATCATCAGCCCATCTATCGGATATTATCAATTTCCCAATTACTCGAGGATTAATAATATTCTCAAGAGAACTTCTTTTGAGTGTAGCTTCGCGTAGCACTACTTCGGGAGTACTCCCTCATAGTCCCGCACTACGTCCTAATAAAGGCCAAAGTTGGGTTTAAGGTAACTACGGTTCTCAATATCATAGGCTCCAAGGTCGAAAATAGTGAGTGTCTTCACGATTACTCGTTCAACAGTACTATTTCGAAAGGGCCTCAACTGAGCGGGATTCTCGATTCAACTTAGTCGGGATTCAACTCCCTATAAGCCTCCTCGACTATATCACCATCCTATCTTAATTTCTCTCAAGTTCGGGTGTAGAACTTTATCTCACCACTCAAAGACAACAATCCCAAAATAAATACAAGAAAAAGCATGTAAACAATTAATCAAGTAGGCAGATATATAAAGCAATAAGCAAAATAATAAGATAGGGAAACCCACTAGAGATTCCCCAGTGAAGTCGCCATTTCTGTCGCGGTGAAAATCGGATACCAAACTATTGATTAGTTTGAATCTTTAATTCAATTTTGCAACCGATCTTTGATTTGTCCAAAGGAAGGGATAAATATCGAAATTCCCACAATGCAATGCAAATTCAAGGTTTAGAGAGTTATAGGTTCGGGGGTTGGTTAAACTTAGGGAAGGTACTAGCATCCTAAGTTTCTGTAGTACTCTACAGGAACCTCTTGTTTTATATTTGTTTATTGCTAAGTGTTTATCTGCTTAAAGGTTGAAAGACCTAGGGGTTTATTTCTAAGTATACTCGATAAGATGTCGCATCTTATGCCTATATATCCTCACGGGAGTGGAATCAGAGTATTTGTAGTTCCCCTAAAGGGTTAGAGGATCTCTTTGACTGTGGTCAAAGTTCCTACAGGTTTAGGGTAGTTGTTTTGATTGGGTTTAGGAGAAGAGATGAGTCTTCATGTTAAGGGAGATGTAACCGCCACAAGTGTAAAGGGGGTTGTAGGAAAATAGTCTTTGCATCGTATTAAGAAAAGGGCTTAAGTACTCGGATTGTCTAACGAGTATGCCTTTATTTCTCTTAAGGCAAAGTCCCTACAGCTTGATTGTATTATTGTGGGGGTGGAGATTATATCTCACTTAAGATGATTAACATCTATTCTCTATTGTGTTTTAAAAAGTTGTATAGTGTTGTTTGTTTGTCTAAGTTGTAGAGATAATGGTCTTTCCTATGGGGTAGGATCTATCCTAAAAGATCAACTTGAATGGGATCAAGGATCGAAGGGGAGTATGATGCAAATGTAATGCACTACACACAACGTTGAATTATGTGTAGGTTTTTCCTTTGGACAGAATGCGATGCGATAATGTAAATGCGGTAATGTAAATTGCAATGAATAAGTTACGGAAATGTAAACCATACACATACGCATGAAAGCGCTGGGGTGTAGGTGCAAGTGTCGTGAAGTGCACGATTGAATGAATATACTTTACGATGTGAGTTGATTTTAATGGCGACTGATTGATGAGGGAAGGTCGAATTAGGGAAATGGTTGAATTAATTTGGTGAGATGGTTTTTTTTACGAAAATATCGTTATTTATATTATAGAAACGACTTTATTATAAAATTATTCTCTCTTACTTAATGTGTTATAAAATGTTTTATTTATTATTTTTAAAGGATTAATTTAAATTGAAAAAGGGAGTGTTTGATATTTATTTAAAAAAGGTTATTAAGTTTACCTAAAACTAATTAGGTGGTCGATTACTAATTAAATTAAGAAAAAAAGGCATTAATTTAGCTTAATTTTTATAAAAAGTTACATTAAGATTGAATTAATTAATTAAGAAAATGGGTTTAAAGGGGTTATCATAAAATGAGTTAATTATGAAATAGTTGGTTTCTATTATTTGTCTTATTGAATAAAATTATTTAAAATGTGACATAGGTTTTTTCTTTTTAGAAAATAAATAAAAAAAGCTAGTTGTTTAATTAGTTTAAAAGGTTGGTAACAATACCTTAGTTAAATCATATTAAGTGGGTGATTAACTAGTAAAGATTAAAGATTAATTATTAGCTAAAAGAATTATTGTATGAACGATTATTTTAATAAAGGGTTTGCTTAAGGCTTATTAAGTGGGTTGATGGATGATCAGGCGTCGTTTAGTGGTGTGTATGTGTGTGATATTAGATTAAGCATCAAATTACACAACTAACAAAACAAACAAAAACAGGAATTGGAACACGAAACCCTAATGCCCAGATTGGTCGTCCCTCTCATTTCTCGATCCCTCTCTCTTCCTTAATGCTCCTTCGCCTTTCAATCACCGATCCTTCTTTTTCTCGTTCCTGAAGTACAGATAGAAAACATCAAACAAATCAATGGGTTTAATAAGATTAGGGTTTTACCGAAGATTCTTGGTGTTGACGGGATCGAACGAAACGGGGCGGACTCGCGGCAACGATAGATGATCGGAGATGGGTATTTCGTCAGAGATGGTACTCGCGGCGGTGGTTTCACTTGCTTGCCGAGATAAGTCACCTCACTCAATATTTTCGGTAGCTTTGATCTCCGTATGGGGTTTTCTTATGTTTTTTCCTTTCTCGAGTACCCTTTTTATAGGATTTGGGGAGAATCCCTGATTTAAACATTGATCGGATTGGTTTGGGTATTTGATTTGGATTTCCTTTTTGAGGTAAATTAGATTTGAAACTTACCAATTTCGTCCAATCTCATTTAATACCTGTTAATGGAGGTATCAAGTGTATCAATCTTGTTTAATACTTGTATTTGTCCAGATTCAATGCGTTGAGACTTTGGATTGGGTTGGAATCTTTGTGAGAATATTCTTCTAAATGTTGCTAACCTGGGTTTTCAATTTTGACAGGGGTGGATTTAGCAAAGTTACTTGGGCTGAGGAGAGTTAGCGGCCCAGGAGAATCTAGCGTGAGTATTGCTTACGTTTGAGAGTTGGTGCAAGGAGCTTCACCTGGATCGTTTTGCTGATTTATCAACTATTGTTGTTGCTGGGTTAAGGCTGAGGCTGTGGAGGCATCACCAAATAGGGATATTATTGGTTGTTATGGGGTTGTGATTGTATCTTTTCTTTGGATTATCCTTTGAGCTGAAAAGGTGATCGTGAACTGAGCCATGATGTTGATGAACTGAGCCCTGCATTTGGTACTTGTGACCTTCACTTCGGTTGGGATTACCATGACTGATACCTGAACCTGATTGCATTACTTTATCCCTCTTTTTCTGGTATGGCCTTACACATTGGCTCACAGGTGTGGTTTGATGATTTCATCTGGTTGTTGATTTTTCCAGATATCTGATTTGTTTTCTGATGTGGTTTTAAACCAGGTTTCAGTTTACTCTTCATGCTTTCCGTTATGAACTTTATTAACTTCCTTTCTCTTTTCCTTTCAGCACTGATGCTGGTGCTTCGGTTGGATCCAAGCTGCCGAGGAAAGGTTATTGGTGATGATGACCCTAGGGTCTGAACCATTTGGGGTGCCATTGCCATTTGGTTTTGGTTGCGTTGCCTTAGCGATGATGGCCTTCGGGTCTGAGCTGATATTTTGTGCGAATTTGACAATTTGTGCAATTCGGAGTTCGGTAGGGAGTTGGTAGTGGCTTCGGCCGTGGCTCTCCCAGCCGCTCGAATACTTACGCCCGATGATGAATACCCTGAGGGTTGCTTTCTTTCCATCCTCTTTATCATTTACTTTGGCTCGCGTTCGCACTTATATTCGAATTACGGACTGCTTTCTTTTTTTGTTTTGACAGGTTTCGCCGAGTTGCCGTGGTTGGTTGACGACTGATGTTGAAGAGCTTGCAGATATTGAAGAGCTCGCGGATGCTGAAGAAATGATTGCTGCTGCTGACAAATGCTTGTTGCTGATGTGCTGTTGATGATGTTCGTAGATGGTGTCAATGTTATATGAGTGCTGATGCTGTTACGTACCATTCCTGTTGCCATACACCGAGGACGCAACCGATACTGTATCCTTATCAGGTGGGCTTACTTCATTCCATATTCATGTTGTTGGAACTGCAGCTCGTCTGGTTTAGCGTGTTGTGGCTCCATCAAGTTCAGAACTTTGAGGAATTGGCGTTTTTGGATCCTCTTTGGGAGGAGTTTGGCAAGTAACTGCTGAAACAAGCTCTATTGCAATTTGACTAGCATGTACAAAATTCTCCAATGGTTTTTCTTACAAGCATTGCCGGCAATGACACTCTCCTCTATCCGTTCTTGACCGCAGTAAGGCATACATGGGCAACCAAACTAAGTGTTCAAAATCCACATTGTGAACTGTGAGTACGGGCCGGAGATTCCTGGATAGGGTGCAATCCATGCCTGCAGCTTGACCAATAGATACATTACCGGCAACCAGACCATATTCTGCATATCTGTTATTTCGCACGAAGGTTCACATTCTCTGTGGCTTCCTTTATTTATACCCTTTATTTATACCGCTGTTGTTTGCGTCTTATCTCATGTACGCGTGATGCAGGTGGCTGGTTCTTGCTGAAATGTACTAATGCCTTCTTAGGTTCACGCTCATATACTTGGAGAAGTGGAGGCTAAAGGTGGTTTTGTACTCTATTCCGGAAACAACTCGGTGCGACCAACTTTCCATGACCAACCCTCCTTGACGTCACACAAAAGTAAACTTGCGCTTAAGGTGTAGAAAGATGGTCTAGCAAGCTCTCGATTTGGTTTTGTATGCAGAAAATCCCTTGTATGTAACAGTAGGGGGATCCTTGTTGTGAACACATGCTTATGATGGTTTACTGAACATTAGACGCGTTGCCGGCGAGGACAATCCCATTTCTTGTTCCCTTAATGTCCTTAGCAGTATAACAGGGCCTGAATGTGATGGTTGTCTTTAATATTTTCCCAGAACTTGTATAAACATATGTAAATAACTTTGGTGCCTTAAAATAGGGTACTCTGACTGTTGGCATCATGTAATGTGTTCATGTATTTAAATGAAAAACGAGACTTGAATAGCTTGTAATAAACCGTACGAAAGTACCCAACTTGGAACCAACTTGTCCAATTAGTAGTCAAAGAGTCTTTCTGATATTCTAATTCATGTAGCCTGTATCTTTTTACTTTCAAGATATGCAACAACTGTATCTGTATGAATTTACTCGTGAGCTTGAATATGATGAATGAGATCAAACTCTTAACATGTCAATGTAGGAAACCAAATAAATTAATCTCGAGTTCAAGACCAGCTGGTGAACTTCGTTATGGGTCTTGATAAAACTTGGCTCGTGTATTTTGGAATCAAGATTTGATAGGAACCAAATGCAGATTTCCTTGAACTTTTGTATTTTGTGAGCTTAGATTTCAATGATAAACCTCTAAATAAACAAGTCATTTAGAGCTTCGAAGTTTTATCAAGATACTAACTTTGAAATTCCTTGCACTATAGATCACGTGGAAATACTCCGTAACTAGGCCTCTTGAGCAATGAAGATGTCATAGTGCGATTCAAATAATCTTTTGTTAAAAATCAGCGCATTCGAGAATGAGATCCTCGTATCTTGAAAGGAAACTAAAATAGCCTGAAAGTTGATAATTCCTTTGAATCTCTGCAACAACCTTCTTCATAAAACAAAACGAACAAGCGGGTTAAACGGTTAGATATGCACAATGATCGACTATGAGGAACGCCATCTCCACTCGATATTACCACGTCTGCACAAATTGGTTAGTCGCATAAATATTGAATAAAGTCCAATAATAATAAAAACAAAAAAGAGGTGGCATCTTATGGTCAAAAATTAGGGTGCAACAGGAAGGTTACGTCGTCCCGCCTTGCCATCAGCATCCGGGCTATTTTCATGGTGCTCGATCTCCTACCGTCTCCACTGGGGAGGTGAAGGCTGTCCGCCAGGCCGATCGAGAGTCTCGTCGACGTGTCCTGGCGGAGGATTTGGTTGCAATGATACGGACGTTCGCGACGGCTATTGTGCTGAACGAGGAGGGCTATTCCGCTGCCGAGTTGTCCAAATTGCAGGGGGACCTTACCTTTATGCAGTCGCGGTTGGCCAAGCTTACTGAGGAATTGGAGAAGAGTCAGAAGGATGTCGCTGACCAGCGCAAACGAGCAGAGGGCGCTGAGGGGAAGGTGACCTCGCTGGAGGAGAAGTTGGGGGCGGCAACGGCCGAGGTGCAGGCGCTGAAAGTTCGTATGGAAGTCTTAGACAGCGCACTTCGTCCGGCCGAGGACGAGACAGAGGGAGATCAACGGTTGATCACCCGTGCTGATCTGGTTGCCCGTATCTGGATGCTGGAAGGTGATTGTTTGGAGGTTGTCGAGGTCGGGTTCAAGAACGCTGTAGAGCAGATCCAGGTTGTCAACCCCGACGTCGCGCTGGTCGTGGATGGGATTGGGCCGTATCACGAGATTGTTGATGGGAAGGTGGTCGACCCTTATCTTGTTGTTCCCGAGGAGGTCCCCGTGGCTGCTGATCAGGAGGGTGAAGTAGTCTAGATTGTCGGGCCTGCGTGCCCGTTGTTTTTATGGCCTGCGTGCCGATATTTGTGACTTGTCTTTCTTTGGGCCTGCGTGCTCTGTTTGTGTAACATTAACTACTGGGCTGGTGCCCGCTTTTTGCTTAATATATTTTTTGTGAATTTTCTAAGTGTGCGCTCGGTATTTGCATGATGTTTATGCTCGTTTTTCGTATTTATTTGTTTACTTGAATGCTTTTGACGTGCATGCCTCGATATGCTCTGGGTCTGTTCGGGTGTTAGCTCGACAAACTTGTTACCGGTGGTGAAGGGAACCGGCCGGTTTGGCCGGCGACGTAGCCGGGCCGTTTTGGGGGTAGTTCTCCCCGTGGCGTGGACGTCCCATCGCGAGCTGGGTGTCCTGCCGATTTTGGTACGGCGCCGGGGGATCTCGGTCGAGGTGTTCCTTGCCGAGCAAGGCCGTCTGCCCGCGCACACAAGAGGCAGGGCTTGCTTTTCTTTGGTCGCTAGTGGACGCGGGGGTGTGCGGTGGTACCATGTCTCCCCCCAGTGGTCGGGACGATGGGTCGTTGTGGGCAATGTTCTAACTGTAGTACCGCTTAAGCTTCGCGGCGTTCCAAGGTCGAGCTAGGTGTTCACCGTGCAGGTTTTCGAGGTAATAGGCCCCGTGCTACGTTTTGTCCCGGACTCGGTAAGGGCCTTCCCAATTCGCAGCCAGTTTGCCCTCGTGGGAGTCTTTCTGGTTTCTGCGTAGAACTAAGTCGCCGGTTTGAAAGTCGCGTTTTAGGACTTTGCTGTTGTGGCGAAGTGTGATTTGTTGCTTCAACCGGGCTTCTCGGAAGGCTGCCCCTGAACAGATTTCCTCGACGAGGTCGAGCTCTTCTCGTAGGGCGTCGTCGTTGTCGTCGGTGCCCAGGGGAGCTTCCGTTCGTCGGGATGGTTCGTGTATTTCGACGGGTATCACGGCCTCGGTTCCGTACGTGAGGAGAAATGGGGTTTCCCCCGTGGTTGAGTGGAGAGTGGTGCGGTATGCCCAGAGGACGCTGTGGAGCTCTTCGATCCATGCTCGCTTGGCGTCGCCGAGTCGTCGTTTGAGTCCCCGGAGTATGACCCTGTTCGCGGATTCAGCTTGGCCGTTTGTCTGAGGGTGTTCGACCGAGGCGAAGTGGTGTTTGGTGACGAAGTCGCGGAAGTTTTTGTCCGTGAACTGTGTGCCGTTGTCGGTGACGATGGCGAGTGGGACCCCGAATCTGGCGAGGATATTGCGTTTGTAGAATCGGAGTATGTTGTGGGCGGTGATTTTGGCTAGAGCTTCGGCCTCGATCCATTTGGTGAAGTAGTCAACTCCCACGATGAGGTACTTGGTCTGGTAGGACCCTAAGGGGAAGGGCCCGAGGATGTCCAGCCCCCACCAGGCGAATGGCCATGGAGATGAGAGAGACGTGAGATCGGCCGGGGGGCGAGGTGCATGTCCCCGTGTCGTTGACATTTTTCACATCGTTTGACGTGTTCCTTCGCGTCTGATTGCATTGATGGCCAGTAATAGCCTGCTCGTAGGGCCTTTCGTGCTAGGGATCTTCCGCCGAGGTGCTGCACGTTGATGCCTTCGTGGATTTCCTCTAGAACGGCTGCGCTCTGGGACTTATCTATGCATTTGAGGAGTGGGATTGCGAAGCCTCGACGGTACAGTCGTCCTTCGAGGAGAACGTACGAGCAAACGCGTCGTCTGGTTGCGCTAGCCTCTCCAGGGTTGGCCGGTGCTGAGATAGGTGTGGAGCGGGGTCATCCAGCAGTCAGTATCCCCGACGACGTTGATGGCGAGGGGACTCGTGGCCGCGCCAGTACTTGGTTGCGACAAGACCTCTTGAATGACCGACTTGTGGCCGCTTCGCTTTTTGGTGCTTGCCAGTTTGGAGAGGATGTCGGCGCGGGTGTTCTGCTCGCGAGGGACGTGCTGAATCTCTGCCGTGTCGAAACCTTGCATTTTTTTGGTGATGAGCGCGAGGTATTCGGCGAGGTTGTCGTTCTTTGCTTGATATTCGCCGCGGACTTGCGAAGCGACTAGCTGGGAATCTGTGTAGATTCGGATGTCCCTGGCTCCCAGGTCGGATGCTAGGCGAAGGCCGGCCAGAAACGCTTCGTACTCGGCCTGGTTGTTGGTCGTCGGGAAGGTCAGCGTGAGAGAGACTTCGATGACGGTGCCTTCGGCGTTGTCAAGGACGATGCCGGCGCCGCTTCCCGTGGAGTTGGAGGAGCCGTCCACAAAAATGGTCCAGATGTGGTGCCTGGCGGTGTGGTCATCTCGGCGACGAAATCGGCCAAGGCTTGAGCCTTGATGGCGTGCCGGCCCTCATAGGTGATGTCGAACTCAGAGAGTTCTAGCGACCATTTCAGCATGCGTCCGGCCATGTCGGGGCGGCCGAGGAGCTGGCGGATGGGCTGATCGCTGCGGAGCACGATGGCGTGTGCGAGAAAATAATGCCGGAGTCGGCACACTGCTGTTATAAGGGCTAGGGCGACCTTCTCGATCAGCTGGTATCGGATTTCTGGGTCGTGGAGAGCTTTGCTAGTAAAGTATATGGGCCGTTGGCCCTCCCCGGATTCGCTGACGAGGACGGCGCTGACGACTTTGTTGGCCACGGCCAGATATAAGTATAGGGTTTCGCCCGTCACGGGACGCGTCAGCACTGGTGGTTCAGATAAGACGCGTTTGAGGTGGCAAAGGGCTTTCTCGCATTCGTCCGTCCATTCGAACTTGGTCTCCTTCCTGAGCAGTTTGAAGAATGGGAGGGCGTGCTGGGCCGACTTGGCAATGAACCGTGACAGGGAGGCGAGCACGCCGTTGAGGGATTAGATGGCCTTCTTCGTGGTGGGCATGGAGATATTGGAGAAGGCGTGGCATTTGTCCGGATTGGCTTCGATCCCCCGTTCGGTCAAGTAGTAGCCGAGGAATTTACCGGCGCAGACGCCGAAGGTGCACTTCTCCGGGTTGAAGCGCATGCGGCACGACCTTGCGGTCTCGAAGACCTTCCGAAGGTGTGCCGTGTGGTCGTCCTCCGTGCCAGATTTGACGATCATGTCGTCCATGTATACTTCGAGCATGTCTCCGATTTCGTCGTGGAAGACCCGGTTCATCATCCGCTGGTATGTGGCCCCGGCGTTTTTGAGGCCGAAGGGCATCACGTTATAATAGTAGTTGCCCGATGCCATCATGAAGGCCGTGGCCTGTTTATCATGTTCGGCCATCGGGATCTGATTGTATCCCGAGTCGTGGTCCATGAAGGACAAGAGCTTGAAGCCCGCGGAGTTGTCGACGAGTTTGTCGATGTTGGGGAGGGGGTAGGCGTCCTTAGGACATGCCCGATTGAGATCAGTATAGTCAACACACATGCGCCATTTTCCATTATTCTTTTTAACGAGTACAACATTGGACAGCCAGGTTGAATACCGGGCTTCCGAAATAAATTTTGCCTCTAGGAGGTCTTTTACAGCTTTTTCGGCTGCAGCCGATTTTTTGGGGGACTGGCGACGCCGGCGTTGTACAATGGCCTTCACGGTCGGGTTGACGGACAGCTGGTGGCAAGCGACCTCGGGGTCGAGTCCGGGCATTTCTGCGGCGCTCCAGGCGAAGAGGTCGGCGTTCTCGCGGAGGCAGGTTTGGAGCTGTCGTTTCGCGAGGTCTGGGAGTCCGGCACCTATTCTCACGGTTCTGCTCGTGTCTTCCCCCAGAGGGATGAGTTCGAATTCTCCGTCCGGGACGGGGCGTGCTGGGTGTGAGGGCTGCCCGTTAACTTCGCTGGTCTTTGTTTCGTGGTCGAGCTCGTCGGTGAAGCGACTGTCGAGTTCCACGACTCCGACTGGCTTCGTTGATCCGCCTTTTGGTGTTATGTTCGGAGTTGTCCTCTTGGTCGCTGGAGTGATGGAGTCTAGGCCTTTCAGCGCGGCCTCGAAACATCTTCGGGCGGCCTCGATGTCTCCATTAAGGGTCACCACGGCCCCCCGTCTGGTGTAGTATTTCATCTTCAGGTGGACGGTAGAGGGTACCGCAGTGAGTTCTGCTATCGTTGTCCTGCCCAAGATGCAGTTATAGAGGGATGGGCATTCAATGACTAAGAAGCGGATGTTGATTTCCCTAGCTGTCTCCTCTTCTCCGAAGGTGACTTTCAATTCCACGTATCCCCAAGGTCTCGTCGTCGTCCCGTTGAACCCTTGAAGGTCGGAGCCTACGTAGGGGGAAAGGTTGGATTCGTCGAGCTGGAGAGTTGTGAACAGGTGTGAGTACATGATGTCAACCGAGCTTCCGCCGTCGACGAGGAGGCGTCTGACGTCGAAGTTCGCCATCCGTGCACGTATGAGCAGGGGTATGTTGGAGTTGGGGGATCCCCCAGGGAGTTCCTCGAGGTAAAATGTGATCGGGTTGGAGCGGCCTCGGAATTTCTCGAGCGTGCTCATTTTTCCGGAGTTGTTCGCGATGAGTTCGTCGAATTTTCTCTTCACGGATCCTATGGACAGACTCCTCGCGGCTCCATCAGAGATGACCATGGCTTTGGGGAAGTACTCCCACCGGCTGGTTGGTCGGATTGGCTCGTCGATTAGGTCGGGTCCTTCGGGGAGACCAAATTCTCTACCCGCGAACCAATCCTCGGGGCGGCTGACACACAGCGCGACCTGGAGCCTGTTGTTGTCCTTTGGAGAGGGGAGTTCCTCGACTTTCTTGGCTTCTGGGGCCTCTTGCCTTGGTGGTTCGCCTCCTCGGGTGTATCTCTTCAGGTGACCGTCTTTGATCAAAATTTCGATCGCGTCTTTGAGATGGATGCAGTCTTCTGTCACGTGCCCGTGGCTCCTGTGGAATCGGCAGTATTTCGATTTGTCCACGTTGGGTTTCGGGGGTGTTGGTCGCG